>WAAE01024471.1:2830-13505 GCA_013400495.1 Nicator chloris
ACAGTTAACAAAATCAACTAAGATGCTAAGGCAAGGCTATAAAATGGTTCTAAATAATCTCTGCAACCTCTTCAAAAAACACTTCCGTCTTTTGCCAGGGATGCAAACTTTCATTTTGCAGAAGAATTATTTTCATTCTTTCAGATAACTGTTCAGTAGACATTGTGAAATTTATATTGCAGAAAGCAATATAGATAGTTATCAGGGCTGTTGATGTCTTTAGACAGCTAAGCTTGTGCTTGGAGCTTCCTCCCTCAGCTTTTGGTTCCTCTAAAATCTCACATTTTAAATCCTTGACCTTTCTAATTTGAAAGAATTAATCTTTTATTTAGCTTTAAATCCTTTTTACTGCAATGTGAGCAGAATATCACAGTATACTTCCTAATTGGGAATCTCTCAGACACTTTCTGAAAGGCTGAATTTAAATGGTGTGACTCTTGGGGATGTCCTGTGCAGGGCAGGGAGCTGGACTCAGTGATCCTTGCGGATCCATTCCATCTCAGCACATTCTGTGATTCTGTGAAATTACTATTTTTGTCTCCTTCACAGCATTTGGGAGTTCTCTTGGCAGACATAGAATGCAGCATGATGCATAGCTGTGTAAAATAAAAATCCATATGTTTTCTGTATTTTATGTTTTTCTTGTTTCTTAAATTGATTTGTATTTCTTTTACAAAATTCAATTATTATATCCCCCGATTCATGCTGGCTTATGATTACCTTTGTATAATACCGGCCTTTAAAGATGTAAAATAATTTCCTTCAGTTTGCAGTATTTCTCTTTTTTTTTTAACAGAAGGACTACGTCTGTTTTTCAAACACCTGTATTGATGTTACTGTCATTGTCTCACATATATCTCTCAGTCAAAACTACAGTGTTAAACCAGCTGGTGGGTAGCTGATTTAGTAATTTGGGGATACAAGCCTCATGCACGAAGAAACTGACAAGCAGTGCACTCAGCCGCCTATATATTCTGCAGATTGTAGACCTCAAGGTACAGTTTTACTTGGAAAAGTGAGAATAAAAATTAGGGGGCAAATCTCCATGCTGGTTGTGTTTTTCTTGGACCAGTAACTCCTGCAGGCCATACCAGATTTCTCCATATTCCTGATCAATAGTGCATGCACCATATGGCCCTTGCAGTGATCAGGGAAAGCCCTCTCTGTTGTGTGAAGTATGTGCATTCACAGATGCTTCTCATTTCTTCCGTCTTGATTAACGATAGAGCCAAAAGTTTATCTGAACTGGGTCATGCAAATGAGCAATTAATACAACTTTAGGCACTGAGCCTACAACAAGCCATTCTGCTGTGCATCAGCAGAAAAATGCAACAATGGTGTGAATTTGGTAACCATTTTTTCTCCATCTTCTCTGAGAGAAAAGTGACATATGGAATGTCCCTTATATAAGACACAGAACATGGAGTAGAAGTACAGTTTATTCAGAAGCATTTCTATACTCTGTACCTAGAGGCATGGACAAAACTGTTACTAAAACTATAACATTTGCTTGAATGAAAGCCTGCATTTGTTCTATGACAATTTCAGAGCAACTATAAAGATTCAGAAATTCATTATTGTCAGTCAGCTTGCCCAGTGTACACTGTCAGACAAGCCCATCTGCTCAAACACAGGCAGTGCCTTAAGAGTATCTAAGAATTAAATCAGCACATTGACCAGTGTTGCTTATTCTTTCCCCCAACTTTTTCTGGGACCAGAACATCAAGTTTCATCATTTCTGCTTCTTGAGGTGTCTTGTTTCTGGCTCACCAGAGGAATATTCCATACCTTATGACATAAATCTCAGGGAGCACCTGAGCATAAAGAACCAGGGAGAACATTGGTGGGAGGTACAATGCCAAGGGGCTGACTGGGCATTTGTAGATTGGAGTTGATCAATTCCTTTCATTTGCATCACTTGCCTCTCATGGGTTTTATTTCTCTGTCTTCTTTACCTTTTAATTACAAGTTAGATTTGCTATTGTTGTTATTGTTATTCTTATATTATTTTTATTTAATTTCAAATTTTCAACTTTTTATCTCAGTCCATGAGCTTTCTCCAATTCTCTCCCCCAACCTTCTGGGGCAGGGAATGACTGAGTGGTTGTCTGGTGCTTAGCTGCCAAGTAGGTTTGAAACACAGCAGGAGGGAAAAGATGAACTTAAAGAGAGCAGGGAAGTTCTTAAAGAAAATACTTTAAGGTGACAGTTATAGCTTCCCAAATGGAGTAGTTGATAACACATTATTTGATTATGGACCAGAGCTAATTCGGGCACAGGTCCTAGCATTCCTATACCCAAAGCTGCCAGCTTATGCCAATACATTATTTAGCAATCGTATGAGATGACAGGGATGTAAAAGAGCACACCGTGTTGACTCAAAGTGATTGGGAGTGTGAGAAAATTCCTCAGTCAGCTCTAAGGCACTCCAAAGGCAAACAGAAGGGATGCAAGAGGGATATGAAAGATGACTTGCATTCTAGGGCTTCCCCAGCATACAAAAAGTAGATTATAGCTGGCATTTCTACACTTTTCTGCAAGTCCATTTACAATAAATATTTAAAAGCAAGAAAAAAGTATTCAAGAAACAAACCCTGAAGGAAAGAGATGGATTCATAATTCATCATAGGACTATATCTTGCACATACAAGATGTGTGCTCTGAATGTGAATTGACAGTAGTGTCTTGCCGAATACCATCCACAGTTGAAGAAGGGTGATACTGAAAACACTTTGTGTTGAGTTTAGAAGACAAGCATTGCTTCTTTTAATGGTCAGTAAAATTCACTTTGTTTCTGTACTTTTTTTCCTTTTTTTCTTCCTGGCTACACAAAAATGGTTTCCTCTCTCTTGTCAATGACATCAGAATGTTCTGAGTAGCCTGTCCTATGGAAACTTACAGAAAATGCTTTACAGGTAGGTGAGTTACTTATATAACGTGATCAAAACAATACTTCTTCAAATATTTGCTAATTCACAAGGTAATTCCTCTTCCATTTCCTTACAAAGAGGATTTTTGTTTTCTTACTGAAGGGATTGTGCTTTGCAATGTAGCAATCAATAACTGCCAGAAACCAGCTTTCAAATTAAAGCTAATTTCCTTGATTGACAGCTTGGGGTGGTTTTGTACTTGGTTAAGTGCAGAATCTAATGTAACCTGTAATCTAAATGGAACCCTCAAAATCAGCAAGAAAACGGCCCTGAGATAGTCTTTGGACTTGTGCTTATTAGTGATGATACGTCCAGGGAGAACACCAGCACTTCAGGGGAGGTAAATAGTTTTTTCTATAGTGTTCAGAGCAGGAAAACCTGGGGAGATTCCCACACTGTATTTTGGAATTAATGAAGGATCAACCTGATTAATGACAGATCAACTGAAACAATGCTATAAGTGGAAGGTGATCACGGTAAATAGAATAAAACTAGCAAATGACCAATGCCAGATGGCATTCACCCACAAGTCTCGACAGTACTCGAGGATGAAATAATACAACCATAGATCTACCATGTATCTCATCTACTCCTGGCATCTGAAGATTTGACAGTGGCAAATATTGTGACAATCTTTGAAAAGAAATATTTCAGAGGAACCTAGGGAAGTGCAGACCTGTAAGCCTGCAGGCAAATGAATAAAGTGTAACACTCACTGAGACCTGAATAAATGGAAGCTACCTGAGAAGAACCCATGAGATTTCCACAAAAGGAAGTCCAATTACTACAAACCTTTCGATTCTTTTAAGAGGTCAAAACCCGTGTGGGTGAGGATAATATACTTGGCATGTACTGCTTGGACTTTCAAACGGCTTCTCATATGTTCTTGTGAAAAGCACTTGCGGAGAAAACAAACAAAAAAGGCGGGTCCTAGCATTAGTAAATAGATGGTTAAAATTAGGAAAAAAAGTTTAAAATAAATAATTAAATGTTACATACAGGAAAGTTTGCAGTGGTTTTCCACAATGGCTGGAACATGTACCTGGAAAAGGTAGTGAAAGGTTACATGGCCATGTTTGCCCACAATAAAGGAATTCACAGGTCAAGGTGTGAGGACTTAGAGAGCACAAGTGTTTCCTGTCTCAAACACTGTTAGTGCAGAAGGACTTTGCCAAGAGATAAGCACAGGATGGAGTGACAGGATGGCACTGGCTTCAGGCCTGGTGGAGGAAGATCTAGTTAGCACATCCTGGGTAATGCATCCAGGCAAGAACTTCCAGTGTGGCAAACTGCATAAAGAAACAACTTCTCATGCATATCACTGGTGAAACAAAGATCACCCCAAGTTATGGGACAGACAGAATCTGCAGCTACCAAAGCCCCTCCCCTGAATAAGCCTCCGTGGATACCTGGAGCTTGGACTGTAAGTTAAGGCACCACGGTGGGAACTTGAGGTAAAATAAAGGTGGCACTCTTGTCCAGGTGTTACCTCAGACTGAGGGGGAGGTAAACAAAGCTGAGGGAGAAGAATGTATCACTGATAATGGACAAGGAAAGCCAACACAGCAATTGTGCTGAAATCAGCTCAGACTGAGTGAAAGGTAATTCTGGCAGGGCAAAGATCACAGCCCATCTACTCAAAGAATCCACTGACCCAAAAGAAAAGACTGAGCATGGAACTAATTAACAAGAGAAGTGAGGTAATCATTTAACCAATAGAATAAGACAATGACCATTAATTGTGTTGTTTGCAAGAATGTATAGTGAAAATATTTGTGTGATCTCAGGAATTTGAACCACCACTACCAAGAAGCCTAGGGTGAGGAAAGACCACTGAGACACTGCTGGATCAAAGAGTGGTGACTATCTTCTGCTTGATCTCTCTCTGTCTCTCTCACCCTGACCCTCTTTCTATTTCTTTCTCTCTTTCTGCCTCATATTTACTGTTAAATAAAATTTGTATTATTGATTTGGCATTTGGTCTCATTTGCACCTTAATTCGGGAAGAGGCATCTCTCACTAGTAGGATCTTTGCACAAGGCAGTAAGTATGAGGGCTGACTGTGAAGAAATGCAGCCTATTCTGAAAAGAAAGACTGACTGATAAAATAGCAGATGAAATTTTGAGAAAGAGTTTGTTCTTTTTGTATGTAGGGTAAAACAAACCTAGCTTCACATATAAAATTATAGGGTTTGTGCTGTCTGTTGCCATTGGAGTAAGCCTTTGTGTTTATGAGAGATGAAAATATCAGCTCGGTGCTTGCTAGGAGTGGAAAAATGAATCATATATTTGACTTTATGAGGAAATGAATAAAGAAATAAAAAAGCATCATTATTCCACAAAATCTGTACAGTTCATGCACGCTCCCAGTTAATGTGCAGGGTTCTCATCTCCACAAAAATGACACAGAAAAGTTGCAAAAGTCCACAGAAGCACCCATAATATGGAATAATTTTCTTAGAAGGACTAAGAAATTCTTTGAAAGAAAAGATAAAAATCATACCTGATGTAGAGACCTTAGGTAGGGATTTACTGCTCACCATTTCTTCTTGTGCAAAAAGTAGGACCACCACATGAAGTCAACAGAGGTCAGTCTCAGAATGAGCATTTCACTGGGGTAAGTAAGAGGTAGTTAAAAAAAAAAAAGGGAGCAGTGGGGAGCAGGGGGAAGACCTGTGAGATGGTTTACCAGCAGAATTTGGGAGGAAAAAGGTTTACATATGTTCAGAGTATACTGGACAAACATTTTGGTGGGAAAGCCAGTAAATATTAGTAGGGAAATATACAACTTCAGAATCAGAAAATCCTCTCAGCTGGAAATATGCAGAAGCTGGGGGAAAGTGTCATATATGTTCTTAACCTGCCATCCATTTATAGACATGTGTTCACAAATGCTTCTATATCTCATAAGAGATAATTTAGAGGGTGGCAAGATTAGACACAGCTTGAATCTATTGGCATAACAATACCACAGGCTTTTGTTTCTCAAGTCAAAAGCAAGCATTGACATATTTTAGATATGGTTTATGTATCTGACTGTAATAGCCTTTGGTAGGAAACATCAGACAGCTTTGTAAGACTTCATTGTTGTACAGTTTCATGGCTCCACTTTGCTGCATGCATTCAATTATGACAGGCTGAACTCATCTCACCTATCTGCAGCAATCTGAAAGTGTTTATTCTGAACTGACACACAGATTCTCTGGGTGAGAAAATGGGAACTCCAGAGTATGAGTCATTCCATCTTAAAATAGATGTTGAAGAACTCATTAAAAAGTGTAGGTCTTGTTAAGTTAAAAAAAAAAAAAAAAGCCAAAACAAAAAATACCTTAAACTACATTTCTATATTACTCTATCTAATGATAATTCTGATTAGAGAATTCAAAGTTAGATATACTGCCTAGAGTCATGCAATCACCACAGACCACCTGAAAGAAACAATGAAATCAAAAGATTTTCAGGCTGCCAAGAATTTGTTTGTCTGGCTTGAAAAGTCTGTCTCTGTGTACGTATATCAGGCATCTAAGTGACAGCCACAGGAAAGCTGTTCTCCATGTCTGTAGCTAACAATAACTAGCCAAGAGTGAAGTTCTGTTTCTACAAGTGTTCACAATCATGACAAGGATCTTAAAATATAAACTAGATTTTCAATACATTTAAAAATTATATTTAAAAGTGAACCAGGTATTTCAGCATACATTGTCTCTCACAACATCCTCGTAAGCAAAGTCAGGAAATGTGGACTGGGTGAGCGGACAGAGAGGTGAATTGAGAAATGGCTGGATGGCAGGTCCCAGAGGGTTGTAATCAATGGCATGGGGTTTGTTGGAGGCCTGTCACTAGTGGGGTCCCCCAAGGTTCACTGCTGGGAACAGTATGGCTTAACTTATCCATGAAGCTACTTGGATGAAGGGGCAGGTGCCTCCCCAGCAAGTTCACTGATGACACAAAGCTGGGAGGAGCAGCCAACACCCCAGAGGGCTGTGCAGCCCTTCAGAAGGGCCGTGACAGGCTGGAGAGATGGCAGAGAACCATCTAAAATTCAGCAAGGGCAAGTGCAGGGCCCTGCAGCTGGGGAGGAATAACCCCATGGACCAGCACAGGCTGGGGGCTGACCTGCTGGGGAGCAGCTCTGTGGAGAAGGCCCTGGGGGTCCTGGTGGCCAACAAGCCGTCCACGGGCCAGCAGAGTGTCCTTGTGGCCAAGAAGGCCAATGGTATCCTAGGCTGCATTGGGAAGAGCATTGGCAGCAGGCTGAGAGAGGTGATCCTGCCCCTCTGCTCAGCCCTGGGGAGGCACATCAGGAGTGCTGTGTCCAGCTCTGGGCTCCTCGGGACAAGAGAGACAGGGAGCTCCTGGAGAGGGTCTAGTGGAGGGCAACAAAGATGATTAAGGGACTGGAACATTTTTACATGGAAAGGCTGAGGGAACTGAGCCTGTTCAGCCTTGAGAAGAGATGCCTGAGAGGGACCTCATCAATACCTGTAAGTATCTGAAGGGAGGGTGCCAAGAGGATGAAGCCAGGCTCTTTTCAGCAGTTCCAAGCAATAGGACAAGAGGCAACGGGCAGAAACGGATGCACAGAAAGTTCCATCTGAATATGAGGAAAAACTTCTTTCCTGTGCAGATGATTGAGCACAGGAACAGCTAGCCCAGAGGTGACATGTAGTCTCCCCCATTGGAGAGACTCAAGAACCATCTGGACACAACTCTGTGCAATGTGTTCCCTGAAAAGGGAGCTAGGACCAGAGGACCCACTATACTCCCTTCAAACCTGACCCATTCTGTGATTCTCTAACAGTCAAAAAAGTGGAATTTTCACAGTATCTGCCTGACTTGTCTGCAAATCAATTAAAAGAAATGGGTAGAAACTTTAATTTGGCTTTTTCTGTGGAGAAGTAACATTTATTTTCAAATATAACTAATACACAAAATGAAATTCAGTGTTCAGCTCTCAAAGGGCCAATAGGCCAAAGAAGTCTGAAAATATATTATTTTTGCATGTCAATATCAAGAAGCAGCTTCTTGAATTTGTGGGTTTCTAGCATCGTAGCAGTCAGTGCTTGCACAGATTTTTATGAGGTATTGGTACAGCTATCACAGATAACAAAACAAATCAATTGAGAATAGAAAGCAATCATGAAAACACTAATGAAAAATTCTCTAGTCTGTAGTCCTAACTGTTTATGCAAGATTTTATTATTTATGCAAGCAGCAACAAATACAAATTGAAAGAGAGCAAGTCCCACAGATGCAAAGCTGATTGTAAAGGCCTGTAGCATCCAGTGCTGCAGAAGAGATACATTCTGCTTCTAAAAAGTCAGCAACAAAACCTGACACATGGAAAATCCATGTGACTCAACATTTGCTCAGAAAAGAGAAGAACCACACATGGCAGCTAGTTTCCCAGGCAACTCTGAGTCTCTGGGAATATATCCTAAAGAATTATGTTTCTCAAAGTCTTTTACAAGAGAGACTATTGTTATGTAATGGTAAGTTACAGAATGCTTTTCTGTTTGAGCTTAATTAGATAATTACCACAGTTTTGTCCCAAATACTCACCAGATTATTTAGGTGGGAATGATTTCCTTATGGGTTTCACAGGTTCTTCCAACTTTTGCAAATTTTTTAGTAGATTTTTGTTTCATTTTGTCTAGTTTTGGTAGCATGAGATTGCCTTCCTCCCATTCTCTCTCTTATTTTTTTCTCTTCCCCAGAAAACATGTATTGCAGAAACCTCTGATGGTGATGATACTGTATGTGTCATACTTCTGTTAGAACCTGGTTTAAAAGACCCTCTGAGAATATTTTGTCCTATAGCTCCAGTGTGACCATGCTTTTCCCAAAGGAAAATATAATGAATAAACACTATAAAAAATAAAATCACTAAAAGAAACTGTCCTTGTTGCTTAAACAGAGGGAGGAGGGTGCTCTGGCAGACAAGAATATGTGCTTTTAAAGTTTACTTTTCTAGGCAAAATTTTGCTTGAAGGCTGTCCTGTCATTGGCAAACAACGACGCCTATAAGCCGGTTCTCGTTGGAAACTCAGGTGGGTGTGCACACACACACACACACACACACACACACACACACACACAGAGTACTGCTCCAATAGAGCCCAGGTGCACTGAGTCTGACTTGTCTCCAGAAGGCCTGATCAGCAACACCCCATGTATATCTGAGAACACTTATTTTAGACAATAATGTCATCAGAAATGGAATGCAGGTTGTTCATCCAGAATGAGAAAATGTTTCTGATGAGAACACTGCTGTTGTAGGGTAACACGGGTGGGCAGATAAACACCACTCAGTCACCTGGTCACTTCCCTCACAGCTTCATTGGGACAGGGGAAAAAAAGTGCCTTGGTGCTGTGCACTGCTCAGCAAAAGCTAGAACATTAGTGGTTACAGCACTGTCTTGGTCAGAAACCTAAAACACAGCACCATACGAGCTGCTATGAGGAAAACTAAATAATAGTTTAAAAAAAAACGTAGCAGAAAGCTAAGGAGTATCCAGGACCACCATAATTAACGATGAATAGATCATTCATCAGAAGAAGTCTTATTTAACCAAAAAAGAACAGCATATAACCCACTCCCAGGATATCTGCTTCTGTAAAGTCCCATGAGCTATTCTGCATTAGAATGGCTCAGAACCATCCTGGTGGTTTAGGGGGGTTGTAACAGGTGTAGGTTGGCAGGACATCTGTAAGCATTTTTCAATGAGCTTATTTTTGCCTACGAAAGACACCCTACTGTGGTGATTGGAAAGAATGTTTGTGGGAAATTTGATTAAGGACACTCTGGTTTGGTAAAAAACTAGGTTATTTTTTCATTACTGAAAATTGCTCTTGTTTTTGGGATTTATCCAATCAAAGACACAGAAGTAAATAAAATAGTTACAATTTTGAGTAGTCAAAATAAATGCTTGCAAGCTAGCAATGGGACAATAATCCTTCTCATGAACCATATGTAGAAATTGCTGTAAAGAATTCATACTTTTAAAAATTAAAAGGAACAGCAATCTTTTGTGTTTTGTGAGGGATAAATTAACATTTTTATGGTGGCATATATCTTCTATATGGAATTCTCTCAAGATCACCAATGTAAGTTTCTTAGTACAGTAAAATTAAAGGGTAGTTGGTTTCTTTTCCATTAAAAGCAAACAAAATAAATGAAAATAAGATGTTTTATTTTCTGCTTAAATGCATTCTCATTTTGCCATAGCCTATACGAACTGAATACTGCTTAAGCAGTATCATGTTTATAAGGTGAATCATGGCTACTTGCTCAACAGTACACCTAATCTGATAATTCTGTGAGGCAATCTCTACCTTTAAATGCAATAACTTAATGTTGGCTGTGTCTGATATGTCTGAGGAATGATATGTCTGAGGAACGATATGTCTGAGGAATAGGTACTTACGTGGGCTTTTTCAGTAAAATACATTTTTTAAGTAGATCTATAAATTATAGAGTATTTCTTTTATCTTTTGTTGTTGTTGTTGTTTGGGGCTTTTTCGTTGTTGTATTTTGGTTTTGTTTTGTTTGGGATTTTTTCATAAAATATTGTAGCCATCATTAAAATAACAATTCTTCCATTCAGGTTTCTATATTTTTCAGCCAGAAAGTGTCATAGTGCCCAGAAATCAAATATGGTGGAAGTTAATGATCCTAGATCTTAGCTGGCACCCATCTAACCTCAAAGAAAAATTAAATTTTAAGTGCTGTATCTATAACATTT
>WAAE01024472.1:0-14749 GCA_013400495.1 Nicator chloris
ATGCACAGCTACTGCAATGTTACTTATGTCAATATTTTTAAATTTTCCGTTATTTCTCTCTGCACCCTCTGTGCTTAATAGAAATGCTAATTAGAATTTTATTTCTGTGATAAAGAAAATACACAAAAGAAAGTGATATTTATTTACCTGTCCTTTTACCCTGGAATTATTGTTAAGTAATGCCTTTACAGGGTCATGTATATTTAATTTACAATTTTCTCACGCTATCCTTTAGCTTTACATTTATGTTGACTTATTGAGAAGTTTCTGTGACTTACAGGTATAGAAACTAAGAGATTCTGTAGTTTGAAAACTCAAGGCATAGTGAAGGATACCATTAAAAAGGGATTTAGCTTATAAACAAAACCAAAAAAAAAAGTACAAAATTGTTTTACAACTAAATTTTAATGTATTTTTCTTCCTAGAAAGACATCTTTCAACTGAAAGACACCTTTCATCTTCTTTTAATAAAATTATAGTCTCAAATGGAGGTTTTGAGTCATTTTACATGATGGGGGTTTTTTTCTCCTTAACATACTGATTGATGGTTGTTGTCTTGCGTATATGTTTTTCATTCTGAAATGTACAGGCTCAAATAAACATTTTGGAATCGTGTGTAGATATAAGCAGCTTTTCCTTCTGGCTTTGGAAGATCAGATTAACCATGTGACAAACTAAAAATTCAAGTATTTTTTAAAATTTATATATCTTAACATAAGGCAGTAAGACATTGCATTACTTTCTCTAGTAGTAATCTGCCATAGGAGTATGTAGCCAATTTTGTTTGTCTCCATCCTCCTTATCCTTGCATACCAAACTTTTGTCATCATTGGGCCAAAACCAGATGGAAGCCAGCTGGAACCTTAGACCGTAGCTCTCATTGTGTTGCAAGCATTCACTCAGGTAACTGTTTCTCATTCCATAAAAAGGCAGTGTTTAACACAGGCAATTGCCTTATATAATAACTCAGAGTTTAGTAATTCAAATTAACACCCACAGGCACCTTGGCTGCTTTTGTACCTTACAAACAAACAAACACAAAGAACCTACAGAAAAACCAAAACCAACCAAACAAAAAAAAAACCCACAAAAATAAACCACAAATGTCTTCTGTATGAGCAGACAGGAAACCTTCCAAATCATTACTGCACATCTTCAGAAGGAATTAGGCTTTAAGAGTTTTATTGAAGTGACAAGGACACTGAAGTTCACATTTTTTCTATTTGCTAAAGCTGGTGGCTGGCATTAGTAAGCATTAGTGTGTCAATCCATGGATGTTGAGAATCAAAGGTAAGAATCATTTTCACATAGCATTACTTTTGCCGAAATGCAAGCCATTCACTAACCATCCTGTTCATACTGACATTGATTTTTAATGTTCAATCGTAATTACTGATTTGTGTCGTCAAATCATTTCACTTTCTACCTAGACAGCTAAAATACCTGTCCAGACCAATATCTTTCATTATTTCATTTAGTGCCTTGCATGAACACAATCCTAAGCAGTTGCTCTTCTGTTAGTATAATAACACTTAAAACCTGTCTTTGGTTTATTAAGAACACAAGCATCTTCTATTCTTATATATGCTGTCCTAAGGACACTTTCTTGAGATACCACGTAATATTACTAGCTTGGCTTCACACCCTCCCACTAATTACCTTTTTTGTTGTATATTATAACAAGAGTGGAGAAGATCTCTGTGATCAGAATGCCACCGCAGTAGGTGATGTACTGTGGAGCACTTTAATACTAAGTCGTTACACAATCAGAGCTTGCTCTTCCAAACATTACATGTTTCTTCACTTTTCATTGAATTTCACTGTATTAAATACATCAGTCTTTTTTTCATTTAGATTATTTTTGCTAGTTGACTGCAAATAAGCTGCTGCTCCAAGTTCATTGATTGACATATTTGCAGGTAAGTAAGCATGTATGTAATATTAAAAATACTAAGGTGTCAAGAGTATGAATTCAACAAACCATTGAATGTACTTCTTAGGGTACTGCAGTATAATAATTTATCCTGTTATTTCCCCATCTTACATAGAATACAGGTTAAAATCTTCAGTATGGTGTTACTGTAGTAATGCATCTCCTGAGTATATTAGAAATCTCCAGAATTTTTCATGCAGGACTGAAATGTGACAAGAAGTCAAAATGGAATCTACAACCACTCAGCTATTCTGGTTTGTTGTTGCTAATGTTTACTAACACTTTCTGAGCCTTCCATTTGATTGATGGTTGATTTGATGAGACATGCTTTTGGCAGAAGAGTTATAAAGGTGGACCATTACCACCAACTCACTGTGAAACAATGCTCATAACTTGGCTTCATAACTTAAGTAATTGAATTAATGAATCGGATACAATCAAGCTTAGTGTCCAGATCAATAGAAGCATGCAGTTAACTATACAGTGAGTCAAATTATGCGGCCTAATGGAATCCATAATTCCAGGGATGTAGAAAACAATACCATTAAAATTCTGCAAATCTTCAACAGAATGTGTATGTTATTTCTAACTTTGAAATAACTTTGATGAAGAATTGCACCAAGTTTAAAGAAACTCAGTTGATCTCTTACTCTAATAATATGGCTATGACTCTGTTGGCAAATATTTTTGTTCATCTTATACTTAGAAATAACATGAGAAACACTCATCCTACCCAAAGTGTGATGTAGGCCATAATCTCAGCAGTGTTCTCCCATCAGACTACATTTTCAGTTTATGCATGTATTTTAGAAAAAGTCTTAGCCTGTATTAAGATTATCTGGGATAATTTGCTTTGAATAAATTATTTCAATTTAGTTGTATTTGCTGCTAACTTCATAATCTCTTTTTCCAGATATTTTTTCCTAAGCTTTACCAGCTCTAACCTTCTGTCTATGGGATTTTGTTACACTTTCTGTACAAAAAGGCTGCAGTAAATGTCTGTAGTAATGTGTAGGTCATAAGCAACTGAATTAGTAAACTTCTCAGTAGTGTCGGCAGGTATGCAGATACCATTGCTTGGTTAGAACATAGTCCTGGTGGGTTTTAAATCCTACAAGGTCACTGGACAATACTGACCAAACTGAAACAACTCTTGAAAACAGCTTAGCTAACAATTCACTCTGTCTTCATCTTTTGTTCTCCACCACACTGGTAAACAGCTCTGGCTTTTTATATCCCTTCGGCTGCTTGTAATCTTCCAAATACATTTATAGATTTTTGAGTAGTTCTTTTAGCAAAGACAATAAAGAAAGAAAATGAATTTTTCAAGGCACATTCTCAATGTAGTGTATGAAATACGTATATGGTATATAAAATACCTCCATCTGCTTCTTCAGGTCCTTTTTAAAGTGTAGTGTTAGGGTATGTATTTTACCTGAATTGGTTTCTTAACTCTTTTAATTTATAAGGAACTTTAAATGTCAACTAGCTCTTTGGGAATTCATTATGACAATTATATAATAATCAGTGTTATTTTGGATAATTGTTTGGATTATTCTGTTGGGGTTTTTTTTAATTTTAAATTACTACATTCAATTGTACATTCGTGTGTTAAGGATTTTACTGGTAATTGAATACGATTATTTTACCTAGAGTTTATTATTCATTTTCAGATGGCTTAGACATAAAACCATTAACTTAGTTGCTATAAGTAAAACCAAAATACAATCTTTATTTCTGTTGAAAATAAATTAATATTAACACTTACAAAATCAGAAGCTGGAAATATGAGAGAATGGGTACATGGAGATGCAGATAACAAGCTGCACAATCAGGGATGCTTTCCTGAAAGGGGAGCTAAATGCTTCCTTTAACATGTATTCAACCCATATTAATACCTAATAGCATGCTTTTTTCAAAAACTACCGTTATTTTCTGCTATGGATGACCCAAAATGTTACTGCATTCCAGATCTCTCTGTGCCCAAAAATTATTACTGTCTTATTAAGACCCTGCAGTTGGAAAATGGAAGTGAGGAGGGTGGTACTGTGGGCATTTCTAAAGTTGTCTCTTGCAGGCAGCTGGGCCTCTTAGCGTGCCTTAGCTAGGCTTTTCATTTTTGCTGAGGCAGAGCTCTCATTCTGGCTGCTTGATTTGGCTCTTGGCTTCTTGCTATGGAGCTGAGGCAGTGTGGAAGAGGCTTTTCAAGTTGGGGTTCTCTTTTGGGTTTGTTTTTTTCTCATCTTGGAGAGGCTGCAGTTAGTGATCTTGGTCTGCCTCCAGGCAAATTCCACCAGCAGCACCTGGCTGAGGAGAGACCCCAGCCCAGCTGCCCTGCCGTCTCCTGCAAGAGAAAAGTGAAGTCCCTCCACGAGTTCTAGCCCTGTGATCCAGAGAACACCAGTTGGAGCTCCAGCCATTGGGGAGATAAGCAGAGCAGTGAGCAGAGGGAGGACTGGGCACTCTTTTTCCATGAGACATGCTCGGCTGGGGAGAGCCATCTTGGTGTGGTGGTACCCTGTGAGATGTAGCAATATTGTATCTAACAGTTGTTTACTGTTCATCTTTGCCTGTTGCTGTTCCGATTGTTAGTAAATTCTTTTTTTTCCACTTACACCTACTTGTGTTCGTTCCTTATTGGTGGAAAAGAGTTGGTTAAGCCCATGAGGGAAAGCAACTAATTCCAGATTGTTTCTTCTTACATTCTTTAAAACCAAGACATAAAATATAACTAGTGAACTAGTATAGCCAAGATGTCTCTTTAGTTCTTCATACCCTTCCAGTGAGGTTTGTTGTGATGGTTCTTTAACCTTACACTCATGTAGATGATGAGAGGAACTGCTTTTTTAAACTATTAAAAAATTAGCAATCCAGAAAACTTTTGATCTTCTGTGAACACTGCTGAAAATATACAAGGAAATCTTGTTTTATTATACAGGACACACTGTGTATTTATGGCTTTCAAAATAATGTCCCTTTCTCTCTGCCTCCATTACAGTAGAAGAACAAAAGAATGACTGTACTGGGACAAACAAATACTACCTAACCTAGTATCCTGTCCTTGGCAGCCAATACCTAAGGAAGAAGATAAGATTAAAGAACTATAAACTACACTATTGCAAAGTATTCTCAAAGACTTCACTAACATGCAGATCAGGGACTTCCAGAATAAGGGATATTGTCTCTGCATTTAATAATCCATTATGGGTTTCTCTACGTAGAAAAATCTCAAAATGTAATCTCAATCCTGATCATGATCCATATCAAAGTGCTTTCCTATATAACTGTACTTATGTTGGAGCATGCCTTAACATTAAGATTGTGCATTTGACTCAAATTTATGTAGAAAGCTGTTGAAAACCTGAAGGTGGGTTTGATATTTCTGTCATGGTAGATTGCTGAAGAACTGCAGCCGTTGCTTCACATCTAGTATAGCAGCACATAAGGAAGAACTGTATACCTTTGAAAAGATGGAAGATAGGAACTTCTGTGAAATGTAGAAGTGAACCTGACACTCCTTCCATCATAGCATAGTATCTGTCCCTGTGAAAGATGTATTTCTATCTGCTGTGGAATAGAATGCTTCAGCTCTGCTCACACAGCGTTTATCTGGTTTTTGTTCTGCTGTACATCCTTACAGATTGCAATGCACACTGCAGATTGTACTATAATCATGTCCTTTTTTTTCCCAATCAGATCATAATGCAGACAGCTTAGTTATATTAAGTAAAAAGAGGACTAAAGAAGTTTTCTTCAAATGTAGTCCTATAGTGTTATGAAGCAGAGAGACAGAGTTCCCAGGCAGGGGCAAAAGAGAACTCCTTTACTGTTTTTTAAGCAGTTAGGCTTTTATCAGTTACATACTTTTAAAATACAACAAACATCATCCAACCAACCACCATACACCATAATGTGAACACGTGATGGTTATATAATTTGTTTTTCTACCTCTAATTCAGCTGAGTCACCCCCAGCATCCTTTTGTACTTAGCCAAAGTAACAGGAATGAGCCATGATTTTACAAGGCCTTCCTTTTGTAATGTTTTACCTATCCACAACACTATAGCATGTTATTACTGTTTACATGACAGTACACATTTCTCTTATCAAGAGAGAGAGATCCAGATCCAACAGTATTGGGAATTTAGAGAATTTTTTTACTATGAAAGAGATACAGGAGTTTTCTCTGTATTGACAAGTTATAAAGCTTGGCATACACTGGAACTTTTAGAGAACGTCACCAGAAAGAAAGGAACTTCTAAACTCACCATGGAGCTAGAGAACAGATGGACTAAAGCTACAGCCATTTATCAGTAACTGTAATATCATTTCAGAATGATACTGTTCATCTTCCATGAAAATATCTCTAGTAAAGGTAGACGAAATTCTGTAACTTTGTGAACTTCTGAACAACATTTTTCCTAACCTTTTTCTTTCATAGAAATCTTTACTCAGTATAAATTTGATACAAGTCTGTGAATTCATCCGGTTCTGAGGGATGACTTGAACGTTCTGCTCTATGCCTTACCTAATAACATACAGAACAAAGTACGAAAACCATTATTGTCAATGTGAAAGAAGGTGAGGTTTTTCACACCAGAACTAATAGGGTTTCCAACAAGGGGGAAGGGAGCTCCTTGAACACCCAGCAAAGAATATCAGCTTCTTACTTTTTCTGGTTTTGTATAAAACTTTGTGCTGACAAAACCACAGGTCAAGTTGGGATAAAGCGCTTACCACATGTTTTCATTGGGCAATGAGCTGCTTAGACTTGGCCCTCTGTTTTTAGATAATGAAAACCTAACTGCTGTCTTGGGCAAGGAATCACCCTATTAAGGTAGAACAGGAACTCTTTGGAGTCCCAGAAAGAGTCCAGTGGTGTGAACTCTGCCACAAACACTACATACGTACCCGAGCTTTCCAAGCCCGCCTTCTGCAGCCCGCACCGCTTCGGACCGGCAGCTCCGGCAGTCCCCGCCAGAGGGCTTCCGCCATCCCCGGCGCTGCCGGGCCTGCGCAGCAGCGGCGTCGGCCGAGCGCAGGCGCGAGGGCGGGAGCGGCGGCGGCGGCTGCTCCGTCACGGGAAGGGCGGAACGCGGCGGCGGCGCCCGTTTCCTCCGTCGCGTCTCGGCGGCTGCGGCGGCCGCGGCCGGGCTCGCCGGTGGCCGGGGCGGCGGAGGAAGCATGGCGTACTTCGTGGAGAGCTTCTGGGTAGGGCAGCGCCTCGCGGGTCGGTGGCCGCCCGCGGGCAGGGCGCGGCGCGGGGCAGCCGCGGTCCCCACTGCGAGAGCAGCCTCTGCTCTTACGCCATCCCCGGGACAGGGCCGGGGCCTTGCGGCGGGTGGTTCGTGTCCCCTACGCCTGCCGCGGCAGGGCTGGGCCGCGGTGAGCGGAGTACCTGCAGCCCGCGGCAGGGCAAGGAGACTGTCGGCCCTGCCCGCGCCGCCGTGCTCGGGCTCCGCTGAGGAGAGACGGCGGGAAGAGGGAGATGGGGTGGAATGGGTGGTTGCCGGGAGGCACTGGGCCGAGTGATGCGCGGACGCCACTCTGTGCACAGGGTTCCAGCGCTCGCAGTCAGCGCGGTGCCTGGGGGTGACGGGCTGCAATGGGTCTTGGTGCTGTACGGAAGAGCGGCACGGGCTGTAGCACTGTAGCAGCTTCACATTTGCTTCACGCAAAGGCAGAGCGGCGCCTCGGCGCTCCGCGCATTTGTACTGGTACCTCGTCTCCGTGTGCCCGTAAGGAGATACACCCGAGCAACAGCCGGCTTAGGGAAACAACAGGCTTTCCAGCTTGCTTTGGACATGCGATCTTATAAGTCATCTCTGCGCATATATCTGTGTTTTTTAAGTGGGTAGTTACATATGGATAAAAAGTTAAGGATTTGGGTTGAGTTTTGTGTGAAATGCAACTAGTTTTCGTTGTGACCTTTGCTAGTTTGAAACATTAAAATAAATGTTCTCTCAGTCACCGGACTGTTTACAAAGTTGCTACCTTTTTTTTTTTTTTTTTTTTTTTTTTTTTTTTTTTTTTTTTTTTTTTTCTGGTGCCTCTCTACCGAGAAGTAGTGGAAACATAAAAATTGTTACTGCTTGAGACTGAAGTGAAAAAGAGACAAAGTATCTTTTAGAGGCCTGCTTTTTCAGTTGTAAGCCACAGTTACGCTTAAAGCTTAAGAAAAGATAATTTCACAGTATCACTATTTTTGAATATAAGGCATAGCTCAAGCTTATGTTTTGTTTGCAGTCTTGTGTTTAGACTCCTTTGCTTTCAACATACTGTTAAAATTTAATAACCCAAGATACTAGATTTGTTCTCTTGGCATACAAATCTGCTTAATTTGAAGCCTCGGTGTGGGAGATCACTATTAAACTAACATGTGGAAGAATTTTCTCTTTCATGATAATAAGATTAAAATTAATATTAAAAGATGCATTTTCATTGGAAAAGCCTCTATCTTCTCATAAGATTAAAGCAAACAGAAGTTGTTTATTCAGCTATCACAACTGAAACTGAACTTTTCTATTAAGCTTTGTTATGTACTGTGGCATGTTCATATAACTGTCTGATCAGTTGTGTTTTGGTTTGTTAGTAAGTCAATTAAATTGGTGAAGGTGGTGGGCCATTCCTGCACATTCTCTTTCCATGTCTGTGTCTTCACAAATGCTTCCAGCAAATATGAGGTAGTGGACATCTACCCCAAATTTGCATGCTCTCTTTCTGCTTTATAGAGTCTCTGCCTATAGCTTTGTTAGCAAAACCTCTAGCGTGGGTTATCAATGAGTGCCGAGACATGGATGATTCCTTGTGTTAGTATAGGTTTTCCTCATACATCCGGAAATAACACAAGGTAGGATGAAAAGTTTGTTTGTGTTTGTCTTGTGGTGATGACAAAGACATTAGACAGGATCTTAACTTGCAAAATTTGACCAAGAAACTTTTGTAATACCATAGACAGGGTTTTATTTTGTGTAAAAGTAAAATTAAAAGTAATAGGGAATTCTCCTTCTTTACTGAAAGATCTGAAAGTATTGAGTTTCTGTATATCCTCAGAACTAGGCATAAATTATATGTTTGGCATTTTTAATCATTAGTCATCTTCATTTGCATTAACATTTCAGAATATGTTTGAAATTGCTACTGCTTTGGAAGACTTGGGAAACAATCTGTGTAGGCTCTGAATTGTGGTGAGAAAGTTAAGATGGGAATTAGAAGATACATGAAAATGCACTGAATGCATAATGCCTAAAAATATTGAAAATAATTTTGTAAGGAGAAAGGGAGGTGGTAGTATGTAGAACTTCAGAAGGATTGTCTTGTGTTTCTTCATTGCCCTTCTAGGTAGCCCCAAAATGTATCCAAATGTATCCAATACATAATTAACATTTAATTATTAGGCATAGATGCTGTCATAAACTTGCAGCTGAAATTATGCATTGGAAATGGAAGTCTGGATCTTAAGTTGTATGGTGCTCTCCCTTGATTTAGTAATTTGCTGTACGTAATAGGAAAAGAGATCAAAAACTGAAGGGACTTTAATGATTTCTCCAGAAAAGGGGACTGACGTGTATGAGTATATCAATTTCTTACACACCATTTAAGCTGCTGTCTTCCTAAATATGCCCATGTGAACAAAACAAATCTTGCCTTCTTTGTTGTAAGTCTTGAAAATTATCTTGAGGCTTTCCTCTTGCACTGCTTTTGAAAGTGTTTAAATAATTACACATTTTGATTTTGTTGTTGTTAGAGAATGTTAGAAAATTGGATGAGCCTGCTATCTCTTTAGTGTTCTGTAAGAGGTCAATGAGAGATAAATAAGACTGTGTTCAGGGTGTATAAAACCAAAGTACAGAGACCTCTACTGTCACTTTAAAAATTTACTATCACTTGAAAAATATAAGAGTCTGCTAATGCAGCACGGCATTCGAGAACAATTTTCCATCCACGAGAATATGTTTGAGTATCAAAAGTTATGAACTAGTAGTACAGGCTTTGACTCTTATGACTGAGTTTTAGGCATTTAAGTCACATGTCCATTCCCAACACCTAATTAGGATTGTCATAAAGCATTGTATACTTGCTGCTGTGTATGTGCTACATCAAAACAATGTCATAATTTAAAAGTAACACTATCATAAGCCATTTCCATTAAACATAGCTACATTTTGTCTTTTTGAGTACACTGTTACTGGTATAGGAGTATAGGAAGCGCTCTTTATTGTTGACTTACTCTTTTCTTAACAGAAAACATTGCTTAGACTTTGACATTGTGTTTAAACTGACCAGTGCAGGTGATTCTTATGATGTAATTTAAAAGAATAACTACTGACAAATCAAGAAAAATAAGCCCTTTCCAAACCAGTCAGTGATTGTTTATGAATTGTTTAAAATTAATTTGATCAAACTGTTGGAAGTTCTATAAATAGATGAAGCTGGTTTCTGTGTAACTCTGTGTTTGGTAGCTCTGGAAGTTCTGGCATATAAAAACATATGTATAAATTGGCTTTGACAATTTTTAATTTTTTTTTTTTTTTTTTTACTGCTTTAGTTGTAGCTTTTGAGAATGGCTGTGTTGAAGATTTTTTTTCCCAACACTTTTGTGGGGCATAAAGGTTGGCAGTATCCCTTTAATAATCCTAGCTTTGTGAAGAAGCTTGCTCTGTTAAGGGTAAGATGTATTGTCTTACAAACTTTTGAGTATATGAGTGGCACGGAGACTTGCCATGCTGACATCTGGAGTTACATTCATATGTTTACTCAGCACTACTCTTCTTCTGGGCATGCAGCTCGATGCTCTGTTTCAGGAGAGCTGTTGTACAATATTTACTTAGTATCCTCTCTCTATGTCTGCACCTACCATGAGTTGCCAGCCTTCCATCTGTTAGTTAAAAATATTTTTAGTTACCTATATATGGTGGGAAATATCTGTCCTTCCTCAAATATACATAGAGCTTCTCTGGAGCTGTACTTTATTTAATATGTTGAAACAGGAAGGTGGAAATTGAAGTTGACAGGTTGTTTTTGTCTCCAAACTTCTCAAAACTTTCAGAACTGCATTACCTGTGCTAGAATCAGGTGATGGCTTTTCTTTCACATTTCAATCCTTTCAATTTTCTACAGCTCTTTCAGACATTCAGAAATTGAAACTTACTGAGAGTTAACTTTCAAAAATGTAACATAATATTAATCACATGAGTATTTTTATGTATTCAGGGCCCATTAAATTAAATTATTTTCTAGGTAGAAAGCTTGAAAGCATGAAAGACGTTATTTGTTTGAAACTGCAACAAGGATTAACAGTTTAAAGAACATGACAACAGTGTTTGTCATGAGCATCTAAAATGAGTTTATGTATTCCTGAATTTAGTATCTGATCAGTCAGAGTCCCCATAATATAACCATTTATTTGTACTGGCTAAATAGAAAGTGGTGGAACAGCGTATAACCTTTTTACACTATTAGAGGTTAGTGTTTGGTGTAACAGAGTATAACCTTTTTACACTATTAAATGTTAGTGTTGAACAGTTTTAATCCAAGGGAGACAGAGCTTGCACTCAAACAATTTTATTGGAAATATAGAAAATAAATGTTGCTGCAGATTACCTAGAAATTTCTGGCTATTTTACTAAATGCAGATTTTAAATTCAGAATTATTTTTTTTGCAACAAACAAACTTATCCCTAAAAACTTGAAGTATTTTAAGTAGTTCAGAACCACAGAGTTCCTGTAATCTGTTTCCTGTTATGCACAAGTCATGGAAATGCTGATTTCTGACTACACATTTGCTGACAGGGCTACTTTCATTTCCATGAGGAAATCTTTGCAACTAGTTCTTGATGAAGGGAAATGGAAGGACTGGTTGCTCTTGCTTTCCATGACTTAATTTGTTTTGTCTACAAAGTTGGTCAGTAATGCTTCATTGTAGGTTTATTCAAGTGTTTACTTGTATTTGAAGTCTTTCTTTCTCTAATGGCTTGCTGTCAGGGGATGTCTATGGTCTAGATGCAGAAGGCCTTTCTTATGGTAGTATAGAATAGGAAATCTCAGAATGGACACCATCTTCTGAAGAGAGTTTTGTCAGCTCTGAGTAAGAAGGAGAAAACTGCTCATGGACATCAGATTAAGACACCATTAACTAAATGGTGCCTATATGGAGAGAGGACCACTTATATTTTGCATTCTCATGCACAGTTTTACATTTGTTTTCTATTGAGTAATGACAGGATCACCCTCAACAGATGATGGTTTACCTACAAAATGACATTCAGAATGGTCTTTCAAACTGATCTGGAAGTCTGTTACCTAGAGCCTGATGTCATACTTGACCACAGAAGATTGTCTTTCTCCACTGTGCAACTTGTAGAAGAAGAATCTGCATCTGACTTCACTGTCTGTTATACCACTGGATGGTAATTGCTTATGAATGGGAATGGAAGGTTTCATCAGTTCCCTTTAGTATATGCTGCATTAATTTATTTTTAAGTAGGCCAGTACTGGTCTTCCAGTGATCACAACTATTGCTGTTGCCACTAGGAAGGAGCAAGTAAAAATACCCAAAGAAGAAAAAGTGTATAAGACACAAAATTTCCATGTACAGAATTCTATACAGTATGCATGGGAACAAGAAATGTTGAGAAAAAACAACCAAACACAAAGTGTTGATTGCATATGTGCATGTAAGAGGATAAATACTTGTTGGCTTTTGTAAATTGAACAACTTTTCCTCCTAGCCACCACATACCTCTGTCTTGTTATTCTAAATACAGAGCCTTAACTCTGCTGCTCTTTATGAATGCAACTATTAAATGGAGAAGTTGTGGAAGGGCTATATAGCCTTTTCTAAATCAGAAAAACATCTGCTCTCTGCATTGAGACACCAAACTTAATTTGGTTTAGGTACACATATGTCTCCAAACATGAGCAGAATCGTTATCAAGTTAGTCATGAAAACTGTTGGTCATATGAAGAGTTTTGAAGTCTGATGTTTGTGCTTTCAGATAGACCCTGATATAGGGTCTGATATATAATATAGGTTATACTTCACATCATATTTACAAGTGAAGACATGTCTTTTAGTTGTGCCAGACATAAACCACATAGACCCTCAAATCTGTGAGCCTGCTTTTGACTTGCTGCTTTCTTTAAACTTTAATGTATTTTGCACATAGGTTCTTAACCTCTGATAGTGTATAAAAGATGAGGCTTTCAGGGGACTCAGTTGAGGAAAGTATCTGTTCTGTTTCTCTATCATGCTTTCTCACTATTCGTTGTAAAGTCAGGAGAAAGAATAGGACTGATTAGACAACCTAATTTAAGTGGGAAAAGTATTTCCTTTGCTATAACCTTCAGTTACAGTTAGAGAACAAGATAATGATGGCAGTTGGTTGTTCAGGCTCATTCCATTCTCTAAAGATTTGCAGTTGCATTTCTAAGGGTTTATCAGGAAGGCTGCAGCCAGAGGCTGGGTCATGGCTGTGTTACCCTTCCTGCATTTCTAAATTGGCAGGAAATTTATGGAACTCCAGTGTAGAAAAGGCCCCTTTAAAAGCTTCCATTATGAAAAGTTTAGAAGCAGCCTATGCTCAGCACATTTTAACAGTGTGTTTTAGCTGGAAGAAACACCTTAAAGCAAAGAACATTTCACAAAGAAGAATTTTATTAGTTTTTCAGGAAGAAATGGTAACACTTATTTGTAAATGTTTATCTATAAATTTGAATACAGCATCAACTTTGAAGAAGTTAAATAAGAATTCTATTCTGTATTCTAATTGAAAATACCAGCGAAGCCTTAATTATAATGCAGTGGCATTCAGGATTTATATTGAGTAACTACATAAAGTTAATAAGTTAGTGCACCAGTATTCAAAGTTATTGTGGGCTTTAAACTACAAGGAAAAATGATAAGATAGGGGTGAAAGGGGAAAGAAATTATTTAGACTGGTACTTGAGTAGGACAACATTTAAATAAAGTTGCATTTTCTGCTAACTGATGTTCTTATCTTTCTTCTACTTTTCACGTTTGTAAAAGCCTTTCTCTGTGGAGAGTCCTTTTAGAAATTGCTGTATTTTCATGTGTTCTGTTTAATTTTGCATGTACTTTTTACAGACTGTAATTGCACTTGTACCAAACTAATCTGAATTTTGGTGCACTTTTTCAGGTTACAGCTTACTGCAACCATGGAAACTATGATTTTATAGGTGGTTTTGGGTTTTTTTGTTTTGTTTTTTCACAATGCTTGGAAGAAGTAAAGCAAATTGTCCTGGCTAGTAATCTGCATCAAATTGCCCCCGGTTATCTATTATTTGTAAATTTATGAGTCTGTGTGTGGTGTCCTTTAAGGTAACTTGAAACTTAGTGGAAATGGACTTAATACTGCTGCTACTATGAAGTTTTTCCATCCCCCCATGACTATTTCTCCTTATTTAAGACTGCAGATCCCTGCATGCCTTCTCCTTCTAGTCCCACCCTCTTCTGCTGAGCAATGCAGCTTGTTTGTGTCCTTGCAGTGATCTGGATCAGTGATTCTTGTTTTTATTTGCCAGTTTTATTTTTCAGCTGTATAATTTCCCTGATAAGGTTTGCTTTATGGCTGCACAAACAAATTTTTGCAGAATTGAACAGGCAGAAATGTTTGGAAGGGTGTAAGACCAAATTCTCAGGCTTTTCCCACTGGTGGTATAGAGCTGCCTTTGTTAAAAGTCCAGGATTTTAAGGAGATGAAACTATTTGAATGCATCCAGGACAACAAGACTGGTGAGAGTGCTGGAAGACATATCCTGTGAGGAGCCACCAAGGAGTTTGGGCTTGTCTGGTTT
>WAAE01024473.1:0-12689 GCA_013400495.1 Nicator chloris
ACACTTTGAAGATACTCTGGTGTAATCTAAAAATTAGGAAACAAAGTGAGAACAGAATTACATAAAACTTACACTTTCTACCAAGATAAGTGTTTCTATATTAAAGGCTGTTTGTTCGGTTTTATTAAAGAGTAAGAAATCACACACCTGAGGCTCACTGACACAAGCACAAGGTATATACTGCAACTACCATTCTGTACAGAAATTTTAAAGACTGTAAATTCTCTTCATTTGGGAATTGTTATGCTATTCACAAAACTAGTGCTAAATATTTTCAGAGTCTAGGAGAAAACTTTTGTCACACCTTTGTTTGCATACAGATTTTTGTGAATCAAAAAGTTCAAAACCAAATCAAATTAAAAAATGAAGCAGTTTTCAGCTTGAAACAATGCTGATGTGTTGTTTACCTAAAAAGCAGAACTTACACAAATAAGTAATACAATAATTTGTATTTAGTCTCTCTGCTGTCTTGTACAGCAGAGAGAATAAATACTAATTACACAGTACAGCACTTCGTTTTTCAATGCAAAACATCTTTGGGTTTAGTTTTTTTGTTTTGGGAAATCTATACCACAATAGAACAGCTTAATTTCAGAAGAATTAATACCTTCCCCAGAAGAGAGATGAGAGGGCCGAGATTATAGAAATGCAACTGGGGACACTTATATTCCCAGACCTTCAGCAGGACAATGAACCCCTTCAAATTCAGAACGCTGTAACTTCAATATCACTTTATTTATCACTTTAGTACCCAACTCCACTTTGGATTCAGAAATGACAGAATCCAGCATCCATTACGGAAGAGCACCCTCAGCTGGACACACTTGGGAAGCATCAAACGAGTGCCCCGCACAAGGCTCACAAGAGGAACTGGACAACATCCGCAAAAGAAGAGAACCAGCGTCCCTTTCCCAACCACAGAGAGCAACAGGGTATCTCCTGGAGAGCACAGAGGTGTGAAACGGGAGGTAGCAAATGAATGCCTGTGATTTTATTGTTGAGCAGATACATTCCCTAATCTGCTGTAAAGCATAATCCACCCTTACAGGCAGATTCTTCCCTGCAGTAATAGCGAGCAGTGATCCCAGATGCAGAGTAACAAACCATAAGGTGCTCATGCTGATGACAGGAGGAAGGTACACATTGACTTTTCGGCAGCACAGGAAATGCCACGTCATTCTCCCTGCTAACAATTCACAGTTCCTTTAAATGCACCAAGAGGCCACTAACATCTTCCATAAGACACTCTTCAGGTTACACAGAATTTATGCTCCCAGGGGAGACAGCACAACGCATGAAAAAGACAATCAAATTCATATAAAAAATATTCCTAAGCAAGTTGTACCTTCTCCAGTCACATATATGTGCTCCACTTCACATGATGAATAACTCATTCACTCCTACCTCCCTGCTCCCCTTATCAATTAAATTAACAAGTCCAGTTTAGCAGAACAGAGAGCAAAGCTTTTCCTCACCAAAATTTTGGATAAGAAGATTGCTTCCACTACTGTGGAATTTAAAACAGATCTGACTGAAGTTCTAAATACACAACAACTTTTGATGGGATAGACTGCAGTCAGTAATCACTGAAATGCCCTCTAATCACTGCTGATGCCAAAACTCAAAGGGGGACTCTCACAAGAGATCTGAGATCTCTTGTGAGATGGTGATGATTTTTTCAAGATTTCTGACTCAGCACAATTCAACCCACTTTTTGCACTTCTTTTATCCTCCTTCAACAGGGCAATGGGAGAACTGCTCATCCAAAGAGCTGTGCTTCATTAGTGAAGAGCCACAGCTCCACCAGAAATGCTCATAACTACGAAGGTTACTTCACCCATTGGTCTCCATTTTCTGGGGGTGTGGAAGCAAGCGCACATCTGGGTCATCTCTTACCATCTTGCCCGTGACTGTGGCTGTCAAGGAATCCACCAGCTCTGCAGTGACTCCAAGGAGATTATGGTAGTCCATCTGCAATTTGTGAAATTGTTTCAGGTTGGTCATGTACCTGTGCTCACACTTCACTAACTGTTGATGAAGATGTTGCATCATTTCTGTCAAGAGAATAATAAAAAAAGAAATAGCATCACCTATTCAAAAAAAAAAGGACAAAAGAACCCACAAGCATTTTTACTGCTCTGAAGGGACAACCTCAATTTCTGAGGTGTGGAATTTGCCAACAAGGATAGTTTCACACCTCTAGCAAGATTCCATTTCATTGCAACACCTACGAGCATTTATTAAGCCGTAATTGTCCAAAGAACCAACTGCTTCACAGTCAAAGTAGCAACACAACTATAAGGCAGTAAACATCACTGAATACATTTGTGAAGAGGAAAATCCATTATGTAATGGTTGATGGTAAACTATATCACTTACTTTTAATATCCTCAGTTTCTGAAAATAACTCAAATTTGTCTTCCATTTCTATCTGAATAATAGAAAAAGTTACATTTCTGATACATTCTGTTCCTTCAGGTTCAATTACTTTAAGACAAAAGCAAACTGAGTACCAGAATCTGTGTACTCCAGCCCAGTCTCAGACCTAGCCAAGCCAGCGTTCTGCATGGAACTGGGCAGGGAACCTGGAGCTGTGGTCCACAGTGCACATCTCTGTGATAGGACAAAACCATGAAGGGAGGCACAATAATTCTATTGTTATGGCTGATGTTGTGGATTTTGCTAGAACATTATGTTTTAAATTAGTTTGCTGAGAAGCCAGCACTGCTTTAGCATTGTGAAAGTGGCATCGGGCCCATCTGCAAACAGATGCAATATTTACCATAGGATGTTTTGTTAAACAGTGGGAAGGAATCAGCTTGACTGTGGAGTTTCAGACAAAAGTAGGATTCCCTCTCACTGATTTAAAATTTTTCTGGGTTAAAGTAAAGCATTCTAAACAGCCCAATATGACACAGTTTATCTCACTGATATTTAAAGCAGTAGGTGGCAGAACAGCCTATTTTTTCTTTCAGAAAATATAACAAAGTTATATTTTAATGGGATCTTCTAAAGAGAATGTGCATTGGTAGACTTTAGCTATAAACCAGCTATAAGCTGACAGTCTTTATATAAAACATGGAGTACAAGAAGGTATATTTTCATACTTCTATAAGTTAAGAGGAAAAAAAGAAACAAGACAGTTATTTTATTCTCAAAGCCTCCTCCCCTCTAAGGATGGCTGCTTTCTGAGAACCATTCATGAACCACAGCACTCTGCACCTGCAGGGTTTGTGACTGACATCTCACACCAGGCTGCAAATCAAGCCACCCTAATGATATTTCTCACACTTCCTAGGAGGGAGCTAAACCTGATGTGAAATAAGAACAGAAGCTGTGACAAGACACAGATTCTGTTCAAATCCAGCAAAATGCATTAAAAAAAAAATCCAGACCAATAAACAAAACACCACTAGAGCAGTAACATTAAGCAACCATGCTGAAACTGCTAAGCTTTTTACCATTCTATAAGCTGTTAAAATTATCTCAACTCCAATCAATATTAACTTAAAAATAGAAGAGTTAAGATAACTTCCAAAGACAACCAAATTATTCAACCTTGATGATAATAATTCAACTTTGATTCTGTTTTTATTTCACAGCCATGGCTGTTAAACTGCTACCACAGCTTTAATATGATACAGCTTCATAACAAGAACATTTTTCTAAACTAACAAAGATTCTGAGAGCAACCATTGCACAAAACTAGCTACTCCAGCACTTTATTCTCTTGCCTAGATGAGCAAATGGGAATATATTTTTATTTAATTGTGAAACAACACATTCAAAAATTTCCAGTGGATGTATCTAGAGCGTGACTTTCACTCAGATGAAAGCTGGAAGCACCAAATCACAAAGCATAAACCTTCTCAGAGTTTACTTACTTTTCATTGCCCAGTGGGTAAAATTTCCAGTGATGATAATATGTTTTCCAACTGCAGTCAGCAGGAAAACACTACATAACCAAAACTCAATGCTGCTCATGAACACTAGTCTTGGAAATTCAGAAACAGGGTCTAATTTTACCCCTTGGCTGTTAAATCTAGGGATTATCAAAAATAAACTGAGAAAAGGGTGTCCGAGAGGAATCACAAAGTCTTGCCATATCTTGCATTTTTTATATCACTATCCTCTCACACATAAGTAATTTACTGAAAAGGGGGAAGTCTTTCATGACAGCTTCTCTTGCTGAAGGAGCAGAAAGCTCTCATCACTGGCAAGCAGCCGTTCCAAGTTCAGACAGCTGTTGGAAGAGCTGGTCCTGTGCTGCCCTACTCCCTCCTTGCATTCCTGCCATATCCCCATAACAGCATTCATTTTGACAAATCAGGGAATTATCAGCCCAGGGAAAAATTAGTATTAAATTCCTTGTTTAAAACAGTAAATCATCACCATCCCAGTCCAGATTTGGTAAAAGGAAATGGTACCTTTCAGAGGCATTTCAGCTGACATTTATGTCATCTTGCAATAGTGATGAAACTGCATCATTACAGGAATCAGAGTTACACTGTGGCTTCTCTCTTTCCCAGACAACTCCCAGCACTTACAAATGCTTTGCACATATGATAAGCTTATTGAGGAGGGAAAAAAAACTCTGGACCAAATACCCACCAGAAACATTATTCATATGAGGAGGAAAAGAGGGAAAAATACAGCACAGAGGACTAACCTGGTGTAGGAAGATACAAGATACAGTAAAGCTTGTGACTCTGCCAAATGAAGATGCTGGCACTAGGCATCATCTGAACTACTGCATGTTTCTACCAGAATTCTTGCCTGCTCTCTCATGTGTGTAACTGCCAAGTCTTCTAACTCCAGTTCCTACAAGCAGCCAGAGAGTTACACATATGCACTTAATTCCATGATAACCTTTTCTCTCTAAGTGAGAGATTGGTTGTTTTCCTTTACAACTTACCTACACCTGAAACACACTTCCTGAACTTGTGCTTGCTCTGTTTCTTTCTGTCTAATCTCAGCCCACCTCCACATACTTGTCCAGAAGCATTGACTCCAGGCAGTTGAGTTCCTGCACACAGTGAAGCAGAGCTCTGAGCAGAGGAGCTGCAGGTCTCAGGAGCTGCTGTTGGACACCAAATCTTGCTCTTAGGAGAAGCAGGAGTCTCCTTCTTGCTTAAAAATTACTATCCATATTCTAAACTGACATTTTTTCCACATAAATAGTCATTTAGACTTAGCAAATCTTCACAGACAGATAGGTCACACTCTACCTTCTCTAGTGCAGGAGCCTGACACACTTTCTCCACCCTCACCCTCCCCAAAACAGTGAAAGGGTGGCTGTGAACTCATCCACAGGTTTGTAATGAGGCAGTGAAGGGAACAGTAGCTGAACACACTTCCAAATACTTAATTCCTTCAGTTCCTGTTAGCAGAGAGGACACAAAGAAGGTCTGAAGCTCTCTGTACAAGATGGAACCGTTCTGAAATTTTTTCTTTCCAGACAAACTGAAAACGTATGGGAGAACTGTAAGTTAAGCATAACTACCACACAAATAGCTTTGGAAGTCATACAGGAACTGAAAATTTTTAGCAAATGGGTAAAAAGCCAGACTGTAGCAGGTAAATCAGGCAAGGTAAACACACTGAAAACTCCAGGGCAATCTCAAAAGCATTTACACCACCCCACTCAAACCCGAAGTACTTCAGCATGTCAGATTGATGACTGGCAACTATTTACAAAAGGCTGTTTTCAGGACTCTGCCATACTGCTCTTCATTCATCTGTTGCCTATAAATTTTCTTTGCATTTCCCCTTCACTGATAAAGTAAATATTCTCCAGCAGCCAGTAAGTGCTGTGGATCCCATGTGATGTGAGCAGGATACTGCAAAAATAACCTCTTGGATCCAAAACCATCATATGAGAGAGTCCTCAAGTAACCTTTATGAAAAATCCAAACTGACTCAACCTCCAAGGCACACAACATATCTGCAAACTAAGGCTGACCTGCGTGAATTGAATTCCATGACAGTCCCTGTATGAAGCACAGAACCTGCCCAAATTAAAAATAATTAGACCCCAAGTAAGTCAGGTCCAATTGCACAGTTATTTCTTTTTAATAAGAGCATGGGATTATTGCCTTCAGGAAAGTCCTCCACAAGGAAAAAGTGTAACTTCTGGAAAATAAAAACCCAAAAGACCTTTCTATTATTCAGTGAAAGTCTAATACAACAACACAAAGCACAAAATAACAAAGAGAATACATGGAACTCACATTGGGAGAAAACCTAACTTTCTGCTTAATTCAATCTACAAGAAGTAAATCCTCCGGGTAAACCTACAGATTAAAATAACCCAAGAGGAAAAGTAATTTTAAGAATCCAACTGGTCTCAAGTAGATCCCTAAATAGAAAGTGTATGTAGGAATTCAAGTGAAAAAACGAATACAAGATAGTTAGAAACCTAAGTTCTATTTATTGAATTGATTTTTAAAAGGCACATATTTCAAGTATTATCAGCATCTAACAGGATTCAGTGCTGAAATTATTATTTCTAAAGGCCTAAGTCACACAATGCATTAAAGTGCATATAAGCAGCTTAGCTCAAAATGCAACACACCAACCAGTCACACTTAAATGAACAGATTCTTATTCAGGAGATACTAAAATGCACTATTTTAGGAGGTACTATATAAACAAAATGAGTAAATAGGAACAGAAATCAACTTTGTCTAAGATCATCAGTCATCAGAACAACTGAATGAGACATAAAACCTGGAAGCAAGGGAAAGGAAGCTGAGGCATCTTACTTTCATCAGAACTAGAAAAGGAGAGCTGGTAGGCACGTTGTACGGAGTTCTCCACTTGTTTTTACCATGTTTCAGGACAGAATAGATGTTTAAGACAAATCCCACTACTAGGCCATTTCCCATTTCTAGTCCATTCTTATTCATACTTATTGACTGCTTGAACCTTACTGAGCTCAAAAAGCTATCAACACCTATCACCAAAGCTGGGGTCTGGATTTCCAAGGACATTCTGCCATGCATCACTGGTTTCTCCACCTCTGCAGTTGAACCTCCCACTACTGTCACAGCCCCTGACAATTTTACAGAACATCCTTACCACAGCCCAGTATTTACCTTTGTTGCACTGTCCACTCTCCTTCTGTTGCAAGAGTAAGATCAGTTCAGGAAAATGTGCATCTTTTCAGTGTTTGTTCCAGAAACTCAGAAGGAGAAACTCAACCAAGCCAGCTATTCCTACTGTCCCAGCCAACAGCCAGTGCCTGATGCTCCACAGAATACATAAATCAACAACAAATACATAAAAATCTCGTAACGGCACAGCTCGAAATGTTGCCTAGGGACCTGAGATCTTTTGCTGACCTATGAGTGGCCAAATAATTTCTAGAACCCCTAAAAGCCCTGGAAAACTTTCAGCTTGTCCCTGAATGGCTCATTTAAAAGACTAACAGCTTTAGAAATGCTAAGAAAAAAGTCAGGTCAGGTTGCTGCCTTTGAGTATCCTGCATTTATACATGGAAACAAAGAATGATCACATAATAAACATGTAGGTTCATATGGATCTGTACATGGTCTTTATATGACTTTTTCAAAAGTTTATTTTTGAATGCAGAATATAAACATTTCCTATCATAAAAACACTGAACTGCAACAGTACTGCAATTCTGCAAGAAATCTGCTTCTTTACGGTATTTCTAATCATCTGCAAAGTGTTTTCTTAGAAGGATACAAATATAGTGAGAAGCCGAGGAGTCTGTCTGGCTTTGAGAGTCAGAGACAGGAACTTTTCCAATCTTGTCCTTAAATCCAATGTCCAAGAATCCTTGAAAAGAAAAACAAATAATGACAGTTGTTCACCAAATATGTACACTCTGCAGAAAGTACTGCTTGGATCACAGCAACCTCCCACTAGTAAACAAAGCATACAGCATTGGATTGAAAAGATTTTCCCTTCACTATTACTGAAGTGAATGTGTTTGCTTACTCCCCATAAAAGCATACAGAAGTCAGAGGGGAGTTCAGTATTATTCCTGGACAAGAATTCTAGAAACACAATGCAGCTTTATTTAAAGTACAAAACTATCACATAGTGTTGGTGCCTTGTATGCACATGCAACAATTGCCCCGAAAATAAAAGCACCTTTAAAAGACAAGCAACTTGAGAAAAAGATTAAAAAATATTTTCACACATATTAAATAGAGTACAAAGTTTTTAATTTTGCACTGCTCAGTTTTCATCCTTTGCTCCTAACAAGATCTGGGAATTTTAAGTCTTGTCAATAACTACTGTAAGCATCATGACATGACACTGGTGGGTACAATGTTTCTAAAATAAGAATTCAAAGAAAAACAGCTCATGCAGGAAAAACAGACCAGCAGAACAGACCAACAGCACTAACTGGAATGCTGTCCTCTGCCTGACGTAGTGTCCCCTACGCACAAGAACATAACAGTTAAGGAAAAACGTCAAGCTACACCTAGGAATCCACCAAACACTCATGTCTTCTGTTTCAAGCCTTCAGTGAAGCTGATTTCTGCTTGAGGAAAAGCCAGCCAATGAAAAAAATGCTCCATCTTCCAACAAGTAGTAGGTGCTCCCTAAATTTACTGCTGTATACATATATGTTGCCAGCTGTTCTCACAGCTCAGATTTGCTCTTATTTCACCATGCTGGAGAGTGTACAGAATTTACTTGTTGCATTTACCAACTCAGTACCCAGACAGTGGTGTACCACAGCACGCTGTATATTACCAAAGGAACCTTGTCTCCTACACAGTGGGGCATGTATGATTTTTCAAGATGTATTACACAAACTGACAGGAACTCCAGCTATATAAAGCATCAGCTGTCTGAGAAAAATATATGCCATAAGAACTCTGCTTAGTAAACTAGTGACTCACTGCTGCGCTTTCTCAAACATAAAACAGTCTGTGTTTCAACATTAACATGGAATGAGTTGAACAATTCCCACAAGAAAATATGACTGAGTGTGGACTAAGAGTTTGGACACTGGGTTACTCAGAATAAACCTGAGGATCTTGTCTTAGATAAGGCCTTAAAAAAAATGCTGCTAAGTATAATTAAAAAAGAGTAGCCATATTCCATCTCTGAGGTCAACCAGTCTATCTCATTATTTATAGCTAGTCCCGAAGGAAAATGGCAGGATATGCCTTTTTTTGGTGTTAAACTCGAGCTTCTTGTCAGTTGGTACATACAAAGTCAGCCCTAGGGCAAGTATCACTTAAGCTTTGATTTGCTATCAAAGGCAGTGTAGCAGCAATGCAGGCTGAGGAGATCTCCTTGCACCAGAGTGGTTGCCCACAGCTGCTCAGCCAGGCCAGCACAATTGTCCACATGGTCAGGGAAGCATTCAGAGCAAACAACTCTAAAAAATACTATATGTGCTTTACAAACACATTTGTGTAGGTATGTGTACGTAGGAGCTGTTTACACACACATTCACAGGAAAGAAAGCAGTTCCTTGCTCCAGTCCAAGTGCAGCCACACAACCAGACAGTTCCAGCACAACAGAGAAGTTGAGGTGCAGTTTTGCACTGCAGGAGCAAGCCAGCAGCAGGTGAAATGGTGGCTGTACCTTCCCCATGGGTACTGCCAGCAATAATTTGGAACATCAAAGCACTGCTCTGGAATTCATTTCCTAACCATGCACCCACATGGTGTGCAGAGAGTGCTCAGTGTAAGTCATCATAAAATCATCTCTGTAACACAGATACTTACCTGGAAAAGTTCTTTAAATGAAGGATGTACCATGGGGTTTGGAACAAAAGGCAAAGCATAGAAGGGAAGAAATTCTGTAGTCTGGCTCAGTGCAGCTCCTTTTGTTTCCAGGTATGCCTTGAAATAAGAAATCCTTTCCTCAAGTTCAGCTTTGTCCTAGGAAATAAAGCAGCAGATTCAATTTAGAAAACTACCATTCTGCATGAACTGTAAAGCTGGCAAATAAAAGCACAGACCCAAGTATATCAATACCAAGTTTGAAATTCCAGAATATTTGTTATCTAAAAACCAGTCTTTATTTAACTAAAGAACATACTGTGTGTTTTCACCAATCATAAAGGAAAACGTAAACCAATGCTGTTGTTTCTGTCATCCAGGTTCAAAGAAAGAAGAGACAGATAAGTGCTTTTTGCATGTAAATTATTCCTGTTCACTTCAGGCTAGATTTTTAAAGAAAAATGCCATTGCTACACTCAGGGCAGAGAGAAAACACCTACTTTAGACATGCTTTATTTCAGTAGTAAGTGCAGAAACAAAAAAATCCACTTGCACAGCAGTGGGAAGTGGAGCTGGCACACAGAACAGAACAAAAGCTCCTTAGAGGCTGGAAAACAGATTGCAGGCATCCAAATACTCCTGTAGCAGCTGACAGGTGAAGGCCAGGAGCTATTAAGCCCTGGCTGATCTGGCTGAGTCCAGGCTACCTGAACATCTCTTCATCATATAAGTCCCATGTAACAGAGATTATATTTTATAACATCTTGGGATTTATATTTCTCAGCATGACATATTGAGCTGGTCAAAATGGAGCTTTCCCACTTAATCAGAAATTATTATATTTCAACTCACAGCTTCAGTCCAAACTCAGAGCAAAGTAAATGTTTTCAGAATCTGCTATGATCTACAATTACAAGTGTGAAAGTATTGCCATTTTGGTATTTTTCAAGTTGAAATACTTTAGGAACTTCAGGATAAGGATAGCTCCAACGTCCATCTCTGTACTCCACAATACAAAGGATCTGGTTGAACGAAAATGCAGACTGTGGCCAAAACTAGATAGATAGTTCTGGAATGATCCTTAGAAAATATCCCATCCTCATCCACACTAAAGACAAATAAATTAAGTAAAACAAACAACAGCAATCTGAGGTTTGAATTGTGAACTAAACTTACAGGCTTTCCCATGGTTTGTTTCAAGAGGAAGGTGGCAAAGTAGATGTGGAGATAGAACTCCAGGTTCTGAGCAACTGGATCACTGTCATGGACTGAAGACAAAATATGCTCCTCCCAGAGCTGGAAGAAAACTTTCTGATCACCATCTTCAAATGCTGTAAGCATTCCTTCCTGTGAAAGGGAAAAGCATCAAGTGAAAACCCAAACACAGAAGAGCCAGATTTTCTCAGCAGTAGATTAGTGAATGAAGAATTCCAGTGTCATATGAACACTTCCAATTAAAAGTTTTATTCAAAAATCTCCCACAATTCAATGACCACCCAAATATTTTCTTCACGTATCTTTAGTATCTTTGAGAGCCTGAATCAGCCATCAATACAAGAAGCAAAGCCCAAATTTTCAAGCACATCAGTAAAAACTTATAGTCCAAATCAAAACTAGTGTCTTGAGCTCAAAATGACTACAGTTCTTAAAAAAAAAACAACAACCCAACCCAAAACTTGAAGGTTCCTGTGCTGGAAGACTGCCAGGAGACTTCCCCAAATAATCAAGAATCTGTTCAGACAGTTCACTGTTGTAATAACTCACAGGGTGGTTAGTGGCCTCTGTTTTCATTATTACTCAAAGTAAATGTAAATTATGCATTACCTGAACAGACAATGAAACTTCTGAAGAAACATCTGCTGGTTTAGGTAGTGGCTTCCCTTTTATTTTACATTCCTTTTTAAGTACTTTCACTGTTTCTTGAAATCCAGCAAAATCCAAATACTACAAGATAAAAACATAGTGGAATGACATTTGTTAGATGATTAATACTTCAATAAATGATTAATCCTTTTTTTAGGTGATTAATGCTTCAATGAATGACCCATGAAATCCCGAAGTTTCTCTGCAGGATGATCCATAAATGCCAGAACTGCAAAGTGATAAACCAAGGACTGATACCTCGTGGTAGGAAAATACTGTCTCTCAATTTCCTCCTGCATCATAGAGACAACGGAGTACACCCACTCTGAAAGAATGATGCCTCTTGGTTTAGCCAGTAATTTCATTCAACCAAAGAAGAAAATTTACTGCTGGTATTTAATGGACATTGAGTATTTTGAACCAACAGAGCATGACAGGAGTCAACACGATTTCAGATTGTAGCAACACTTAGCCAGATAAATAACTCCAGAATTTAGACCTCAGTTATGTCTGGCTCTGAACGCAAACACTGAGAAACCTTACATTGCAAGAATCATTTCAACCAAAAAAAAAAAAAAAAAAAAAGAAAAAAAAAAAAAAAAAAAAAAAGGAGAAAAAAGAGAAAAGAAATAAAGAGAGAAAACCAACCTCTTTCACTAGTCCAAGTAACTCAGCTTCGTATGCTAAAACATCACCCATTGCTAAGGGCTGCTGCTACTTCTCATCGCTGATAAGAGCTGGAAAATGGCAAAGAAGGGGGTATTAGTGCACAGCACAGGGTTTACACAGCACAGCCCATCAGCCATGGCCATCTCCAGAGGGCATGAGGAGAGACATAGACAGACAAACACAGTCACACACACACAGATACATACAGGCGCCCACGGTCTACCTGCCCAACTCCCACCTGCAACACATCCCACTGCCTCACATCTTCCCTGTCCCAGTCCCTTCTGCCCCACATTCTCCCTTGCCCCAGTCCCACCTCGCCCACATTCCCATCCGCTCCAATCCCGTCCCTCGATTCCCCGTGCCCCAATCCCCCACTCTCCCCGCCCTCATTACCCCTGTCCCTCACTACCCCTGTCCCCCACTCCCCCGTCTCAATT
>WAAE01024483.1:0-80301 GCA_013400495.1 Nicator chloris
CCTTTTGGTGAAGAAATTTTTGTGAAACAATTAGCAGATGGTTTTGTGAAACCATTAGAAGACAGATGCACCTAAGGACAGGAAATCTCTCTTTACCTATCTGCAGTAGTAGTAACAAAGAGAACTGTAGTATTGGTGTAGATCTGGGCAATGATAAAAATTTATTGGTCTCAGTGAGGCACATGCTCAAGAAACTACTGCTTCCACTCATAGCAGTGCTTTCCACAGTTGTACTTCAGGCAAGGGTTTACATTATGTAAATTAAATGGCAATCTATAATTACATTCCAAAAGAGGTATAAAAAGCATTGGAGTGTTTCAGATCACACAGGGAATTCACTCTTGTTGGTACTTCTATATTAAATTAATGGAAGCACCAACATTTTGGCTGAAAAAGAGTGAGGAATACTGTTTTGACACTTCCCTACCCAATACTCTTGCATGGACCCTGGTATTTGTCAGAGTTCTCAAAGAGCAGCTAGTCACTGCCTACAAAACCAAATTCAGAATTAACTGACAATGGACAAAGACGTGTCAGGCTTTTAAAGACAAATTTAGCTGCTCCTACCTAGCCTTGAAAGCCATTAGCGAATGAAAGGTCAAAGGTCTGCTCAAGGGTACTTAGATAATTTTTGGTTAAAGCATTTAATCACTTAATGCCATCAGTGTAGCTCCAGAAACCAATGGCATGAGTGGGATTGATGTGGTTCATGTCCCATCTGGTTGTCTTTAACTTACCAGGCTATCAAAAGTTTATGCTGGTTCAAGGAGGAATTGGACAAGTTCATGGAAAAGAAATCCACTGAAGATCACCAAATCTGCAGAAATTACATCCAACACAGGATGCTGCTGGAGGAAATTTGGTGACTTGGTACAGCTGCGAATATTAGGGGAAAATATCTTGTTTCCCCTGTCTTTATTCATCCAAAGTTGTGCTTGCAAGCCCTTAAAAGTCAGTACAGGGATGCCTGGAAAGATCCTGCTTGGCTGTACTTCTGTTTTAGAGCTCTGCTAATGATATGGTAAAAGTTCTTATAGGAAACTAGAGAAAGAGGGTTTTTTTCCCTACCATCCTTTCATATTCAAAATGAAACTAGGTAAGTTTATGAAAAGAATACTATTAAGGTGCCTTTTATGAAAAGAATACCCTGGATGTCATGGCCGTTTCTTTCCAGTGTTGTGTCCCCAAGATACTCTGGCTACTACTAAATCAAAGGTATCCAAAAGGTAGAAGTTACAGAAATCTTATTCCAAGGAGAGCCTGTGGGGTAATCCAGCAGTGTGACCTCTTAAGGGTTTTAATACGTTCATCAGGCCTTGGAGCCCAGATAAATGAAATAATCAAAATTGCACAGTTCTCTCTCATACACATGAAAATGCATTTCTAATTGTTCAGTAACCTCAGCAGTATGTACTGTCAAAAAAACCTAATAGGTTGACAATCAAATGTCTTTTTCTTTGCTGTAGGAAATGGACCACGAGAATAATCGCTTTCTCATGTACTTTTGGTTAATGCTTTAAAATCTTCTTTACAGGAGAATGCAGACAAACAGCTTTGGAGGGAGAATTGGGTTACTCTATTAAAACAGTGGAACTTCTAGTTTAAATAACATTTTCACATGGGATTCTTTTCAAAAGACCACCCATTTAACCAAGGCCATCTGTCAGCTGTGTCCCTAATAACCCTAGTGCTGGCTGAAAGGTTATTCCCCAGAAAGAAAAAGATGCTGGTGGAAAGTCAGGCCCTGATGCAATGTACTGGAGGATAATGCAGCCTTTAGTACAAAAGCAGAGAATGAAACAAAGAGAAATTAAACATATTTGGATCCTTTGCAGAGAAAAGCTGATTTGCTGCTGTTAAGCTTTGGGATCCTCTGTGGCTCAGATTTTGCAGTCTTCTTCCCAGTTCAAAATCACCAGGACCTTGGAAATAAGGATGGGGGATGCCAAAGCTTGCCTTGTGTAAAGAAAACTGCCCCACCAGGCAGCAGCAGATGGATTCCTCCTTGTTCTTATTCTTCCCTTCTGATAACACACTTGTTGTGCCTGTCTCACAGGATTGTCACGTGGATCCATTTGCATGTACCAGTTAAGATCTGTGACAATGGAGAGGACACTGGGCTAACACTGGTGTTGCAAGAGGACGTTCATTAGGATGCCACAAAATTCCCTGTCTCCTACCACCAGGCTTCCCTCCTGCTTTGTGATTTTTTTATGTCAACGATGGAGCAACTGCTCTCAGCTAAGGCAGAACAGAATAAATGCAAACAACAGCAGCATATGCTCCCCTCTTACAACAAACAAAAGTGTACCAGCTGGGCTTAAAATAGACCTTCCTTGCCACTACCACTAACAAGGTATTTTATTCTGTTTCCATTTGATTCTTAACTGCTTCCTGAGGCTAGCAAAGCACCAGATGAAATCCTATATTGATACTGGGGCTAGTTCTGTTTATTTTCCTTTGTTATTACAAATAATTGTGCACCAGCACTCAGACTGTTTGAAGCAGCCTGCTGAATAGCCATTCTTTTCATGAGCATTTGGCTTGCAGCAAACTTAGACCCATAACTTTGAATAGAAACCCAGAAGTCCTGAGTGACACAGCACCTCTGGGCACCTCTGTTGTGTCATCTGTTACCTTGCATTGCAAAACAGGATTTTATCAAAACATGGAGGGTTCCAGAGATATTTCACTGCTGGATAATTGCATGAGAAGTGATACAGGAGATTAACAGCTGCAAACAGGTTAACCTGCTGCAAAGCATGCAACTTGAGGGGAAAAAAAGACAGCTTAAACACATCAGAGGAGTCCAGTTATGTTACTTTTCTTCAAAACGTGATACTGTACAAATAAACTATGAGCTCCCCTGGTCATTTTAGTAGGGGGTCAAGCACATTTTAAAATCTAACAACTGTATCCCTTCTCCTTCCTTAAATGGAGCTAGTTATTCCCAAGAAAGAGGAATTTTTCTTGGATTATCACTGGCAGCCATTGGTCTGTTCACATAGTATTAGATTAATCTGGAAACAGGTTGAGAGACCTCACATGGCAGATGTGAGCTGCTTCCTGGGGGAAAGCATTGACACTTTGCCCAGAAATTTACAGGTATAAACCTCTCTATCATTATTCATTTTCAACCACATTGAAAGGCCAAGAACAGAGACAATCTTCAATGTCTAAAAGCATTAAATATATTCCAGAAAGGAAACATGCTGTGTCATCACTACAAATAAGGTGTCATTCACCTCATTTAGTGCCATAAAAAAGTCTTCTGTAGCTTTATAGTGCAGCTACTCTGCTGTTTAGGTAATGGAAGTCACTTTGTAACATTGGCATTGGACTTTGGAAAGCATTTCTGCTTCTTGTGATGGGAGTTAGAGAGCAACAATACTTGGAATATCACAGCAATAATCTGGTAGCCTTGTACCACACTAGGTAAAAGAGCTGTGTGTGGGTGTGGGTGGGTACATAACTGCATATTTATGAGACATTCATAAAATCACAATTTGAAAGGTCTGGTTGTGAAAAATTAATTCATACTTCACCATTTCTGTTTTGGGAACATCCTATGTTCCCAAACTATGCATACTACAACTCCAGAAACTGGAAAAACAGGACAGTGAACCAAAAGGGTGTGTCGAAAGGTAGCTGACAGCATGAAGTTCACCAGATGAACAGAGACAGATAAAGTCTATCTCTTACCTGTTATGTTTTCTTGAGAATGACATTTGTTGCCGACGATGAAGACGGTGATGCTGACTGTGAGAACTGTGCAGCACTGCTGTTGGCCATAGGCAGGTGAGGAACAGAAGTTTCATGACCAGAACCATCTCTTCCAAAAGAGAAATGCACCTGATCACCCAATCCACCTTGCTGACTTCTTATTTTTAGTGTTTTTACCGTTTAGAAGCAGCATAGCAGACAAAAGATGCACGTGAAGCAAGGCATCCCTGAAGAGAGAAGACAGGGGCATCCCAGTTCTGATGTCCTCGCTGAGTTCTCCTCGTATTTTGGCAAATCATAAATATTCCCTCAGCTCTACATCCCTGTAGCAGCTGCTGTCCAAGCAGAAGCACCTTGTTTTCAGCACTGTGGTAGGTAGGGCAGTTTGCTTGGCCAGGCTGCTTTCCTCTGATCCATTGCTGCCTCTCTTTCAGCAAAGGCGCGTTTTTAAATTCTCCATCACCCGCTCAGTAACCTCTTCGACATAGCCTGTGCAGGCAAAGTGATGTCAAACATTTAATCCCCCTTAAATCCCACACAAAACCATACAAAAATCTGCTTTAATGACAAAGGTCTCTAAATTAATCTTGCCTTCTATATATGTGTGTATCTGCTCAAAATCATCTTCTGCGCAGATCAAGCTCTTTTGTTAACTGGCTACATTGCCCTGTCTTCCCAACCATTAACATCAATTCTGGCTCCGACAGCTGCCAGCATTTTGTCAGTACACAGACACTTCCTTCTGAACAGAACAATAGCACAGTACAAGCCCAAACTAAAAATGAACTCCTGTTTTGATATTCCCCAATACCAGAAAGCACAATTTTCCCCCTTCTCCTTTTTACTGAGCTCTGCAGCTATTTAATTCACCCTGAATTTACAAGGTATGTGCATGTCTAAGATCCAGTATCCTTCTGCCGAGCCTAATTTTATCTTTATTTCATTTAGCCTGTCCTACCTGCTCCACAGAAGGTTGAATTGCAAAACATTTTATTAACAAAATGTTGCTTAAGCAATAACTTGCACATGGCAGCTAGAAATGATGGTAAGATTTCTTAGGGGCTTAAAACTGGACAATATTGGGGACACATCTTCTTAGCTGACATGGTCAAATTTATCCTTTTCAAGCCATCAACAAGGTCAGTCGTTATTAAAAGTGATAGCATACATTTATTTTTCTTTATCTAAAAATCAGAGATTTGAGACTGAAAGTTTAGGAAATGGAAACACCCTACCCCTATCTAACAGCTGGAAGAGTAATTTGGGTCTCCTAATAAGAGGTTTCTTCCTAAGTAAAACAAATCCAGGAATAACACCAAGCCCAACACCGGGTCTGCCGAGACTCTGAGCACTCGCACACCCTGGGACAATGATCCTGTCATGTGGGCATCTGCCTCCTCAGAAGCTCCCCGAGATTTTCAACTAACTTCACTTGGGCCAAGAAATAATTCTCAGGCGCAGGTGATTTCCAGGTGGAGGCTACCAACGGACAGCTAATTCCCACTGTTAGATTGAATTGGGTGGCCTAAGATCAAAGGCTCTCAACCCTTCTCTCCACCTCATTCAGCTGTTTAACAGCTTAATCCTTTCCTGTTCAGCAAACTTAGGGAAGACCATTTGCAGCCTGGCCCAGGGATAGTCAGAGTACTTCTGGTGAATACCCAGGGTGGAGTTTCCAGACATGGTAAACATAAGTTGCAGTTAATAAAACCTGTAACAGGTTCCATCATTAATTTGCACTATCATTTGGGTGGGAAAGGGAAAATAAAACAATAACTCTAATGAGAATTTATTCCAGGTGGAGATAAATACAAGTTCCTGAACCAGTCTGGTTAAGTTCCTTAGTGCCACCCAGTCTACATATATCAAAGTATTAGCCCACTGATTAAATTACATGTAAGAAAAAATCCAAGAGCCTTTGGATCCTCTTCTTTCTCCATCTAAGAACAGGCCCAAGAGTAGCAGCAAATGAAATAAAAAGCAAACTACACTGCAGGCTGTGAGATAAATATGTTAGCACATTTCTGCATGTCTGGCTACCTGCACATCCATCAGAGTGAACTCATTTCCAACCATTTTCCTCAGCTATAAAAGAATAGCATTTATATCCTGTCTTCCCTGCTAATTCTAGTTCCCATTGTTTCCAGATACTGTGGAGAAAGCCGTGTTTTGGAGGTTAATGTAATCCTTAGCTGAAACCACTGGCTGTTATCCCCACTAAGCAGGAGACACGGAATGGGGAGAGAGAGGATGTTCTGGGTGCTGAGGTTTATCCACCAAGAGCTCTGTAGGGGACCTGTGGTTACATCATGTCATGCTAAAGTAGAAACGTGATGATTTTGTGTACTGACCTCAAGGAACTCAAAGGAGTCCATTAAAAATAAATAAGTAAAAAATTGCTTTGTAGATTTATTTTCCAGCTGGAAAAGGGAGTGCTTAGAAGTGCTCCTCCAGAGATCTGGCTTTGCACAATGGCAGGCGTGTCCCTGGCCAAGCTGCACATGGATGTCCCTCCCTCCAGGAGAGGGGAGTCTTTAACAGACACACAGGAAATCAGAGGCTGTTTCCACTGAGCTATCAGCACCCTGCTGCTTTATTACTCCTGGCTGTAGCAGCAACTTTACCACTCAGCTGTGCTGCTGAAAAGACTGCTCCGTGGAGGATTTCCAAAATATGCTGAATGTTCCTTTGACCATCCCTGCTAAACTCAGCTTTAGTCAAACAAACAAAAAATAATAATTAAAAAAAAAATAGAAAGGGCTGCATGCATTGACTTACTCCATGACCTTCAGCCATCTAATGTCGTAAATATACCTTGGGAGGCCTTGTCTAAGCACACTGAAAATGTAAGCACTACCCCTCTATCCTGTGGTGTATTTCCAGAAACAGTCTAGCCCACACACGTGGAGGGGTGCCCTCTCCTGCAGAGGGGAATCAAAAACACTTCCACTGATGGGTGTGAATATCAGTAAGGGCAAACCCACAGCAAGAGAGTTTCCTCATGCTAGACCTGTTTTCATTTCCTCTGGGGAAGGGAGCATTACACAGAGCAGATTATAACATCACTACAAATTACCATTAAGAAAACAGGGTAATCTCCTAAGCATTTGTCAGTAATAAATTCCAAAAAGATCCCTCTTTGGAGAAGAATAAAAACAAAATAATACACTTTGCTTGTACTGGGCAAGTTGCTGATCAGTTCTTGTGTTTAAACACAGAGCACTGTTGCTTTGCTACCAGTAAAATTATTTCTTAAAAACGGTCTGTAGGCTATTAAAAATTTGCCCTGCTTATTATCTTCCTGTGACAAAACCTGGCACATGGTAACAGTGCATCAGCTCATTGGAACAGTTTGCAAACAAGCCAGCAAGGAAAAGAAGCAAAGGTGAACACACCACCTGGTTTCAGAAAATCAGAATCTTTTCTGCCTTCTTTTAGTCAGCACAATAAAACATCCCTTCTGGTAACTGCAATCTGGAGCTACAGAACCCCTCTCCACCACAGATGACAGAGCAAAGCAGATTGACAACAGCCACTATAAACACAAGAACAGAAGAATACCAGGGATGAAGAAATGCTTCAGAGGCTGGAATTTTGCAGAAAATCTGATCCCACCTAAAGGCCATTTTAAACATATGGAGATGAAAGACCACAGCACACTAGCACTTTTCAATCTGTAAATTAGCTGCAGCGAGAAGAGATGGAATGTGGAATGAGGAGTGTAGGTTTACATGGCAAGTATTTTTTACTCCCCTAATCAGAGAACGAAATACAAGGAAGAAAACATTAATAAGTCTCCTAAGAGGCACTCACTTCTTACAAACAACCAGCAAATCACAGAAAGCAGATTAATCCATGACTCTGAAAGTGTGAATGCAATACAGCAGCACAGGAACAGGCAGCATTTTGCTTTTCTATGGTAACAGACATAGTGCAGAGCACTCACCATTTATATCATGGTGACTTACAAAATTAGTGTTAGAATTAAGGACAGTTTGTCCTGCTTATATTAACACAAATGACAAACCGAGTTTCCAGAATTAAGATATCCATTCACATTTCCCAACAGGATGAAGTGGGAGCAAAGCAGAGACTGGGAATTATGATTCCAGTTTGCAGATCTCGGAACAGAGGAAGTGCCCGTTCTTCTCATTACAGAACAACCAGTTGTTATTTTTCACTAAGGTAAAGGGCAGTTCATTAAAAAGTAAAGGTCATCTAAACAATTTCCTGAACACAGTTGTCGTGTGATATGAGGTCTCCAAGAATCTGGTCACAAGCAGGGCATGGGACCTGTACAAAGTTTGCAGCTTTCGGGAGCAGAGCTGGGCAGTTTCCACTAAAATGGCCAAAGACTGGAGATCAAATTCCACTCCAGAAACTTGTCCAGTTTCTTATTGTCTCTGTCCACTGCCTATTCATCCAAAGGAGTGTTTTAAAACTGTAGTGTAGGATCCTCACAAGACCAGAATCCACCAAAGGCAGGTATATATTTTCCCATATAAAACAGCCTCTAAATACCAGGCTTGAACAGGTGACACTGTTTGGCACAAGGGTCTTTCCTGCTTTTCCTTGAATTTACAAAACTCAGGCTTCTCTTTGCTCTGGAACTGTGTTGGCTACACACTTTTTTTGTACAATCGGACATTTGGTTTAAAAGTGACAAGAAAAACAAAGAAAAACCACACATTTCCCCTAACTCTTTGCATTCTCCGTTTCCAGAGCCTCTAAATCAGGGATTCTTTCCCTTTCATGATTCTGCCCTGGACAGAACAATCACTGAATTAATTTCATCCCTAAATCCCTTTACTTAGCTTCTACAGCAACAACCTTGAAAGTAGAACAATCGGTTTTGCTGCCTCTGGTTAAGGAACATCTGCATCTTGAGGGTGATCTCTGACAAAACAAGCAGCCACATTTTTCCCAGATTTACACTTCTCACAGCCTCAGTGGCAGAAAACTTGGCCTTTCTGCCACCTCATGCTGACCACAGGCATGGGATACAGCTACCCTACTCCTGCATGTGTGTCGGTTTTTTCCAGGAGCAGTTTCTAGAGTTTGTTTCTTTATTTCTGTAGGATTAAAAAAAAAAATCTTTTCGCTTCTTTCCCAAGTCAGGGAGGATCAAGGGGCTGACCCTTAAGCCTGAGCAATTCTCAGAAAGTGAGTGTTTGCAGCAGCACAGTGTATCCCCAAGAAGAAGGCTACTTTGCCATATGTATGGCCTCAACACTGTGCTTCAATCCCAAAAGCAATATACACTGCATGAGATTATTTTTTCCCCTGATTTCCTCAGCAGTCTGGCCAACAGCAGAGTCTCTCATCAGTGCTTACCAGTCAGATCCTAACTGCTACCTGAAGTTCTTTTGGCTCATATCTCCCCATAGACTAAAACAAAACAATTCAGCAAGTGTGTTTACTCTGTTCTTGCTGCCAAGCTGATGTGTATTAAGCGTTTTCTCCAGCATTCCCTGTTTGCTGTCCAGGAGTCAACAATATATCTCCAATGGGTACTAATTTATGAAATGTACTGCATCTCTACAAAGCTCCTTTTCTGTCACCAAGGAACATGAGGAGAAAAAAAAGATTTTGAAAAGTGGGGGAAAAAAAAAAGGTGCCTTTCAGCTTTGGCACTGCAAACGTTTTTCATCCTACAGTGAAAATAGAGACAGATTTATTGATTTAAGTCTGATCTCTACAGGTCGCAAAACAGCCTCAAAAGCCATCAGGCACAACTCTCAGTGGCTGTTCTCCAGGCTTTTCTTTCCCATTGATATCTTCCAGAGAAACATATGTTAACATCACAGAGCAGGTGCTCATTTCAACCTGGGAAGCCAACTTTTATTGCGTGAATTGTAGTCTTAAGTAAATAGATGTTTAAGTGTACATATTTTTGAGATTTAAGAGGAAGTAAGTGCATTTGGTTTTTGTAAGGCTTTACAACTTCTGTTTTCCTAGTGGCTGACAAAATAATGTAGTTCTAAATCAATAAACATCTGAACAATTAATGTTAAAATCTTGAAGGAGAGAGAAGCTAAGTGACGAAAGAGCAGCAGAGAACGTTGGCTGGAAATTTGCTCATAGAATCACTGAATGGTTTGGGTTGAAAGTGACCTTAAAGATTATATTGTTCCAACCCCCCTCCCACTAGAACAGGTTTTCAAAACCCCATCCAACCTGGCCTTGAGCACTTCCAGGGATGGGGTATCAGCCCAGCTTCTCTGGGCAACCTGTTCCAGTGTGGTCCCCACGCTCACAGGGAAGAATTTTTTCCTGAAGCTCTAGCACTTACCCAAGCTCTTGTGCTCCTGTTCATCATTTCCCTGTTAACATAAAGATAATCCCTACAAATGTCTGGGCTGGGAGATACAATACAGGCATGCTATGCCATGTTCCATCCTTAAAAGATACGTAGAGTACAGCTGAGATCCCCAACAAAATGGAGCACCTGCACTGCAAAATCACCCTGCTGTGCTGCCTTCAGTGCAGAAATCCTGATCCGGTAATTGCCTTCAGATGCAAGAAAAGCTGAGGGGGATTCTGGAATGGATTTCTGTAAGACAAAAAAAATCACCCAGAGAAATCCAAAGTGACAAATCTTCCAGTTCTGCCTCCTCACCCTTGGGTGCTGACAAAGGACTCAAGACAGACTAAAACTCCCTTTGTCCCCCTTTTATTTTTGTGGGGGAAAAGCCCCAGGGCTGCTCACTATTTCACAAACCCCTTTTTCTGTCCACAAAGATCAAATTCACTACCCGGTGTGCAACACACCAATGATAACACACTGAGAGAGACATTGGTGTTTACTTCAGGGCTACACAAGCCTGGCTGCTCCCACGAATTCCACAAATCAAGCACCCAGCCTATCAAAACTTTTCAGTATTTATGCATTTAAGCAAACAAAGGAATTAGTGTTCACTGGCTACAAGTTACATATTTCTCTTATTAATTAGCATTCTGTTTTCTCTTGGTTAATGATTCTCTCGTGTCCAATGCTAATTAGTCCACATGCTCGGTCTTTCCCTTCCTTAGGGTGGGTGGTCCCTGAGTCAGTGGTCACGATCTGGCCCTGCCAGGATTACCTTTTACGCAGCTTGAGTTGATTTCAGCACAATTGCTGAGTTGGCTTTATTGGTTTCTTCCTTATCTTGTAGGTTCTGCCAAGCGTCCGTGTGGCCTGTAAATTCTGCATTTTCTGTGTCTGCTGTCAGTGGCACATCCTTCTTCCCGAGCTTTGTTAACCTCCCCCTACATCTCAGAGCATTAAAACACGCCGAGCCCTAAACCTAAACGAGGCAATTCTACCGACAATTCATTTGTCTTTCTAACACCTGCGCCATCACTTGGCGCTTGTTGGCCGCTCTGTTTCGCGAATTAAATCTTGTGAGTAGCCTTGCGAGTATACAAAGATCAAACATCAACGAGCATCCCTTCGAAAGAAATTTTTTACGTGTTCCCCATTCTGCAACGCTTCTCCACTAAAACACGGCTAAAACGCGGCTAAACCGCGGGCGTCTCCACACGGACGCCCCCAGCAGCGCCCTCAGGCAGCCGACATGGCGGCCGTTTCCTCCGCGCGGCCGCGAGATGGCAGCGCCCGCCGCCCCACCCGCGCCCCGCCGGCGGCCGCGGCTCGGGGCTCCCTCCGGGAGCGGAGGGTGAGGGCGGAGGGGACGGCCGATCCCGCCCGGTCCCGCCCGCGGCCCTTTCGGGGAGGGTGGTGAGGGGCGAGAAGGGCTGGGGAAGGGGGGAAGGAGAGAAAATGGCCGCGGCTGGTGGCAGCGCAGGGAGAGCTCGCACCTGAGGGAGCGCGGCGCGGGTGGAGGGCGGTGTGGGGAGAAAGGCCAGGGAGCAGCAAGGGTAAGATGATGAAAAGCGAAGGCGGTAGCAGCAGCGGGGGAAAAAAGAAAGTGATTGTGAGGCTAGCCAAATATCCAGGATGATCCAAGAGGTTCCCACTTCACGAGTCCATGTCCAGCAGCCTGCTGCTGTTCACAGTGGCTTCCCTGATGTTCCTTACAGAGACTGACTCGCAGCCCCTTAGCACAAGAATAAAACAGGCTCTGGTGACTTGTAATCCTAATTCCTTCACTAATCCTCGCTGTATTTTATGCTGTGAGAGACCACCGGAAGTCATTTAAAATTGAAGTAAAGATAGCAGCTTTGTGAAGTATGACAAGAAGGTAGGGAAACCAATGGCGTTTAGTTGGATTTACTGGAAACGAGAGCACTAGAAAAAGGTGAAGGCGTTCATTAGTAAGAAATGATCACACACACACACCCTTTCCCCAAATAATTCAGTACTGGGAATAGCTTACTTACTTTATGGACATTTAGAATGTTTTAGTTCACAGTACACAGGAGGAGTCTGCTCAGGAATGGTGTTCCTGGCCACAGCCTGAAGCCACAGCATCCATAGGAGCCTGCAGCTGGGAGCTGCACAGCCTCCTTACCCAGCGCAGGGATGAACATCTCCCGCCTTGTACTTGTCCTGAACGTGCTGCTTCCACCACCTCTTACTGCCATTCTCTGTGCTTTGTTTTCATCCTTATTTACTTGAGGTTGCTTGTACTGGAGACCGTACAGATTTTAATCTACTGACTGCAAGAGGTCCCAGTTTCTCCGAGCCCTTGTAATTCATGTTGCACGTAGGGTGACAGAGGCCCCAGCCCAGATGCTGGGTTGTGCCATCAGGCTCAAACACATCCTCCACAGTTGTATAACATGACCCAGACACGGTGTCCTAGGATCGTATGGCCCCTGCCAGGTTACATAAGGTGACACACCATCTGCACTGACATCTGTGACCTGATGCAGGTGGCATCACTCTGCAGCACGTTAAGAAGGGGAGGAGGTTCATTGCAGCCCATGTCTATTTCTTTTTTTTTTCACTTTTAATCTGCTCACCTTAGCACAAGGCATTCCTAGCGACTCAGCAATGGCCTTCATCTGTCACCAATACTAGCAGGAGCGATACATATATATGTAAAAGATATATATAGTGAAAATAAACACTACAGATTTGCTGATGTGGAAATAATTTGAGGGCCAACATAGTAGGCATTTTGCCCCCACATTTCAAAAGTTGTCAAGTGCGAAAATTCTTCAGGTAAAAAATGCTATCTTCCTACTTTGTTAGTCCTGAGTGGTCACGTTTAAGATTTTCCACTAGACTGGAAAAGAAACAGTAAAAAAACAAGAGTAAACAAAGTTTTGTTTTGTTTTTTGTAAAAAAACAAGAGTAAACAGGGAGTGCGGGTCTGCCAAGTATTAAATTACAGCCTGTTCTAGACCCACAGTGTTCAGAAAGGAAGGTGGTAAATTTGCTAGATAGTCCTGTGGCGGTCACCATAGTGTGTGGACTTGGAGAATATGAAGAGGAACAAAAATAAATGCTTGGGAAACGCAGAGGTACTCCAGCACCCTGAGATGGCAGGAGTGTGATTAATACTGTTCTGATGGAGGAATGTAAGTGCAGACCCTGGCTGAGACATTTCCAGGAGTATGAGCTAATGGAGACTTGACCTTGAGTCCTAGTGAAAAATAAGGCTAATTTTTAAAGCCTTTATGCCTCTTTTTGAATAAGCACCGAGTTGATTAAAACCTGTAGCAAAGCGCTGGGTTTCACAGGCTCAGGGATTCACCACCTAAGAAACCTCTCCAGTATTTCTGAAGTGGATTTTTTTCTTCCTGTAACAAAGGAGCTTCTCTCAGCACACGGAGGACAACGTGCAGCTGTTTTCAATGCACACCGCTGTGTAACTCACTTGATCAGCCGCGGTCAGCAGGAGAGATCTCCCAGCCCCAGGGCAGGCAGGGTCTCCAACACACCCGGAGTTAGAATCAGCAGCCTCAATCCACACCCTGCGACTCCCAGCCCCGCTCACGAACATACCCCACGGACTTGCACGGATGGATTACCGGGGGTGTGGGTGCCTCCCGCCGCTGGTGACAACGAGGGGTTTTATTCATAGGTGTTTGTGGGAAAAAAAAAAAAAAAATCACACTGAAAATGCGTGTGGTGAGAGCATCCCCGTCTGCATTATGTGAATCTCTCTCCGCTGCACCCCGAGAGCTCTGAGCAAGAGGCACGAAGCTCAGGGCTCCATTTTGCAATTTGTGAAATGTCAGGGAAAATAGAAACGGATTCTGATTGTCTAATTGAAAAAAAAAAAATTCTCTCTTTTCTGTCTTTCACAATGCTGCTTCTACCTCTGTTCTTCAGGCTGCAGATCAAGGTGTTCAGCAATAGAGAAAAGTGCAGTGTAGAGTCCAGTGTATCACAATTCAATGCAACAGAGAGACAGGGGCAGTTATGAAATGCTGGGCAGCCTGCAGGGCTTTCAGCACTGGGTAAGGAAAGCTGTTTGAAAAGCTACTTTCTCTCCTATAGCATTAAGTGAAAATGCATTATTTGTGTCTTTTAGGGTATTTGTAGTTGAGAGCATTGGATAAACATTCACTGCTTGATGTCCATAGAGTTTCCAGCTCTTCTGTTGTCAGTTCCCTGATCCTGCAGGATCTTAACTCCAGCCTGTATAAAACCAGTGTAAAAAAGGCATATATTAACACAAATATTACTACTACAGCAGGAGTGAGGAAGGCAGCCGTATCACTACTGCTAAATACTTTTCCTTACTGAACTCTAGATCAGCTGTGCTCTGATATGAAGCCTTATCCCTAGGAGGAAAATGTAGGGTTTAGAAAGATTGTACATCACCCAAAGTCAGCCTGAAACTGCAACTATGCAAATTGAAGTAAAAAGCAGTCATGAAGCTTAACATCCACTGGCAATGATTCACACTTTTGTTTACACTTTGAAAATCCTCTTTGCCTTAAATTTTCTCTTGGGTACATGTGTTTTTACAAGACAATTTCTCACTTTCATCTTCTCCGGCCCAGAACAGAGCTACTCAAGTAAAGGCTGTAACTCTCAGCAAACCCTACCAAGTATAGAAAAGGATTAGGTAGGGGTGGTATTATTTGCCTTGTCATCGCTGAAAATAATGCATTTGCATTACACTGGAATATCCTACTTTTTTAAGATCTTACACAAGACAAAGGGATGGTTTGTACCATGCGGGTAAAAGAATTCAAATTAAGACAAGCACTATAGGTCAAGAGGAAACAACAGTCATGCTGAAGTAAAAGCTCATGAATCACCTCCAATGTGTCTTACACAGTGTCAAAACAAAACTTCTTTCTTTTTATGAAGACAGAGTACTTGTTATTCATGTAAAAATTCAAGAGGAGAAACAAGGGATCATCAAAAATCCATTTTACCCTTTCTGGTGATGGTGGGAGGCTTTAAAATATCCTAAAAGAGCTATAACAGCATTTTGACCGCTGGCTTTAATTTCACAACACACGTAAAATTCTTCTTTAGCCCAATGGATTGAGTAACAGACAGTAAGGAGAAAGGGAAGAGAACAAATGCAAACACACTTTGACTAAATAAGTACATACGTGCCCAGAAGAATCAAGTATTTCAGGCCAAACCCACTTCCTATTTTCTTTAGTACTGAGTTTTAGAGATAAAACACGACTCACAGTTTTGATTGGAGTAGAAGGCAAGTGATTTTCTTCATGTCCTCAAAGCCCCTTTGTCTCAAAAGTCTTGATAAAAATTAGTCTTTTGAACCCAGGTAAGTTTCAAAATACTTTAGTCAAGGACCAGCAGCAGATCAAGATCAAAACCAGAAAATACGATTTTCATCAAAAGTAAAAACCTTTCTGGAGACTGAACTGGGCTGATGGAAGAGGCTGTTCTCTCAGAAGTATCTGATATTAAAGGGTTTCCACCCTGAAATGAAATTAATTGTTAAATAAACACCCATCGAAATAACAACATCTTTTCTAAAGTTACTTGGCTGTAGGGATTAAAAAAAATAAAGTGGTGTTCTACCACAGATATCTGTTCCAGCTGTGAAGGCTGATCAGGAGAAATGTATCTCAAAAGCTAAACCTCTGATGGTTCTCCTGGTAAATGGACGAGTCTGTTTCATTCAGAATTTCTCCTAAATTTAGTCTGACCCTCAACCAAGACACAATTTCTCTACCAACTTCATGAGATTGTCTGCCAGTTAATAGCACAGCACACCTAGTGGGCATTGAGAAGTCTGGGGCAAGGTTCCCTGGAATTCTTCAGACTCCATGGTCTTGCAAACACACCAAAACAACTCTTAAACTTCCACTGCAAGCTTTTGGTTCCAGTGGATTTCAGGAGGTGGAAGTGTGGGTGAAAACCCTGGGATGTTTTTGTCATCTCTGTAGGAATCACACTGATTACAAATCAGTTAAAAGACCCATTCTGTTTTTGAATTGGAATGGAATTTTCATGCTGGATATTGGCTGGATTCACATGTCTTTCCCTGTGGGCTGGGGGTACCTGAGACCACTTACTCCATCCAGCAGCATCTCCTCATCCTCAGAACCTTGCAGGGGTCTCTGGGACAATCCTGTGAGCAGACTTGCTGATACAAAGCTGCCATTCAGCTCTTGCTTGAATGCTTGACTCTTAGCAGTTCCCTCTCCTAGTCCCACGGAAGACTATTACTATTCATAAAAATAAATGCCATAATCAACCCAGCAAGGCTGAGACAAGCCAGGAGGCTTGGACAAAGCTCCCAGGAGGGGGATGACAGGAATACTCTGCATCTGAACACCAGGCAGTCAGAAGTGATGAGCCAACACCACAGAATGGTGGAACAGTAATCACCAGCTCAAATGCAAGGTACAAGAGGATGTAGAAATTGAGTACATGTCTGCTTGTAATATCTTGAATTATTGTATCTGCAATAATTAGACTGAGTGGGGCTAGGAGAGGCAGAATTTGAGAGGGAAAGAAACATTGTAGCCCAACAGTTGGAATTGGCAGCTATTTTGCACAGATCACTTTTGAGAACGCTTGAATTCCCTAGTTTGATGAAAGAAATTTACTTCCCCTTCCTCCTTTCCTTTCTTCCATGCATTATTGCATCCAGCAGCCCTGCCAGCTCCCGTGTGAGTGAGCATGGGGGCGGCGGGGGGGGTGTGTTGCTCATTGCTGCCCATATGCTTCTGTCAGGTGTTTATTTGCACTAAATAAATAACTAAAATTGGGCTACCAATCGTTCTGTGCATTTGAAAATCCATGGGAGGCATGGCTGCTCCCCACTCCTATCCCATTCCTGCAGCCACGGGCTGCACTGCAGTCCAGGAGCAGGCAGCTCCCAGGCAGGCAGAGAAGGGACAAGACTCACAGGCCAGGCAGGTGTGGGACATGGAGCAGCAGCCTTAAGCTCTGGAGGATGACACCCTGGAAGTAACACAACCCCTCAGCAGCTGCAGAAGCACCCCTCACTCTAGAGAGAAAGATGTTCCTTTCAGTGATGAAAAGCTGGTGAGAGGAAGGAGAACAGCCAAAGTCTGGTATCTCTGCCACTGCCCCTCTCTGTTAAACTATCACAGGACTTTTAAACCTCTCCAATTAAGAGCTTGTATCCTCCTAGTACCATTATTCTTACCTTCAGTGAGGCAAATGAAGCCTGAAGGTAATGCTTCAGTTTCATCTCTATCCTTCTTTTTAAATGTACTTTTAATGTCTAGGTTACTTACTGGCAAGTTCAGATGTCCACAAGACATTAACACAAAGAAATTCTGTGTCACAGGCAAAAGAGGTAAAGAAGTGCTCCTCAGAGAAAAGCTGCTGAAAGGGACAGCTGCAACGTAAAAATCTGGAGGATATCCCAGAATAAGATGTTCACTTTGGAGTGTATTCTTGGTACAGGCTCTGTTGGTGATAGTGTTTGTTTTTTAAGGTCTACTTAAATCCTGAAAGGAGCCTTGGTAGCTCTTATTTGATCAATGACTGGTCTTTATGCTGCAGCATCACTGTGAAAAGGAGGCAGAATTTCTACTCCTGAGAAAAACCAGAGGTTTTTGTTTTCCTGTGTTGTGAACAGCAGAGGAGGTTCCAGTGTATCAGAGTCTGGCCATCCCAGTGTCTGTACATGAGAGGATTGTTAGTTATTCTTGAAACCCCATAAAACAGTTATTTTGTAGTAATTTGTGATCTGGTAGATGTTCCAAGCTTTCAGGAGATTCAGTTTTCTACAAAGATGTCAGTTGTGCTTAGAGCTTGGTCTTTTCAACAGCTTAGGGGAAGGTAATCCATTTTGCACTTAAACTGTCCCTCTATCTTTCCATGTCCTTATGTTCTCTCCTTGATTTTAAATTGCTTCATTTTCTTTGCTTACAAGTGCTCTACTTCTCTAATCTTGGAAAAATTGCCCTTCCTCACACTCTACCTTTCTGACTTGCAATAAATGAGCTGGTGACTCCAAGACAACGTAATTGATCACGTCTCCTCCAGCTGTCTCCGTATGTCTCAGGCAAGTTTGTGGGACCTCGTCTTCTCTCACAGCTCAGTCCTGGTTTTCCTGCAGTACCCTGCAAGAGTGACTGCTGAGGGAAAGGAGACAGTTCTAGTGCTGTTTTACCTGATTGTTCTGCCACCTTCATGAACATTTGTGTCCGTGGCTATCAAGGATGGCTTTTTATCCTACTCACTTCACAACTTGATAAACTTAAACTTTTGCAACTTCCTGGTTGTTTTTTCAGCCAGTATCAGTGCTCCTACTTGCTTCTCATATTTCCCAAGATCATTTATAGCCATTAACTGTTCCATGACAGAGGCGAGTGTCTGGCTGCAAACTTGCAGGAAGGGTAGAAGAGCAGGCATTCCTGAAATTCAGCTCTTCAGCCAAACCTGTATTTAAAGAGGGGTTTAAAAAGTGTTATTATCATAGCCTGGATACTCTTACCTAGTAGATCTACAAAATATGAAGGTAAGCAGACTACCAAAATTCCTGCTAATTACCCCAAGCTGCCTGCAGTATGAGTGGAATATAGTCTGAAATTTGTTGGCTTTGGGAGGCCTGTGAAATTTAATCCCCTATTTCATTAACTGCCTTGTCCCTTTTTGAACCACAGGGATATGGCTGCTATTTCTGCAGATACCAGGAATCTGGTACTAATGTCAAGTCAGCTTGGACTAAAACGAGGGATACTTGGGTGGAGTACAAGGAGAACAAAGTTTGAACTGTCTGCATGTAGACCAGAGAACAATCAGGTTTTCTCAGAGGCAATAGGCTCAACTCCTGCAAATTCAGGTTGAAAAAGTCTTTTGATTTAGAGTTAGAAAAGGAGCCATGCCCAGCAAGGTTCTGTCTCCTCACCCCCTATGGAGCAATAAATCCTCTAATCCCACAGAGCTAAAAAAAACCCCCAGACCCCAACTTTACCAGTGATTTTAGTATGTCCTTTCTTCTGAAAGGACTGCAACTTGTTCAAAATCCTGTTTGCAATCAGCTTAGCAACATTCTGCCTGCTCCGCACACATGGGAATTGTCACCCACAGCCACCCTGCAAATTCCTTGCCACTCACTGTGCAGCTATCAGCTTCTTCATGCTCGAAATAGCTCCCCTGCTCCCAGCTGACATTCCCAGCCCACAGAAATCTCAGTATTCCTGTGCAGCTCCTCTCTTTGGGAAATCTAGAAATAACATGCTGTTTTACTATTATCTTTGCAAGTTTAGGTGAATCTTCTGGGGATAGTAAAACCAAGAGAAAACTCCTGCATGTGCACCACTGAAATTCAACAACACATGACTGAGCTTTTTAGCTGGGCTCATTTGTCACCACGGGGTTAAGTCCCCAGGATAGCTGGTGCCTCACATATGAAGAGCCTGGATAATTTGGCGATAGACTTAGAAAGGTGGCTCTAATTTCAACTAAAAATACATCTGCATTCCTTCTGCCTTATTCATAACCGCACAGCTTCCCTCTCACAGAGGCACAACCCTTGTGCACTCCTTTCTCCCTTGACCAGACTTTCTTTACACAACCCTGAATGCCTCTTTCCCAGCTCCCACTCTCAAGCCCCAGCTTTCTCCCAGATTTAAGTCCCCCAAATCATCCAGAACTTAATTGATTTCTCCTTGTTTAGGCAAAGACAGAGAAGATTTCCAGATTTGAGGGTTGTATTATACAAAGTACATTAGTGGGTAAGATGTTATATTAAAATAAAGTCACAGAAAGACAGTTGTATTCCATTTGCACTAAGGTTTACAAATTTTTTTGCAATTCTTGTTTAACCAAGACAGGTTTCTTTCTCAGAAGTAGTTAATTACATGAAATACTAAAGTACATTGTATTGAGTCACACTAATACAATTAAGTAAACCTTGTTTATTACCAAGTTAATCACAAAGTGTTACTTTTACCCAGACTTAATCTGGACAGAATATTTTTAGTTTCACTGTTTCAGAAGCTCAGTATAACACAGAATTTGCTAACTTCCTAATAAACAAACAAACAAGTAAAAGGCTAGATAATCATGACCTTCTTGACATTCATTCATCTTCCCCATCTTCTAGGCAGAGATGCTGGGGATCAGTTCTTTCCTTTAAATTAAAAATCAAAACAAACTAAACAACCACCTCACTTTTCCCAGTGTTTGGGTTGGAAGGACTAACATAATTTGAAAAAGCTGCCTTATTGTATTGTTTTATTGTTTGGGTTTTTGTTGTGGGTTTTTTGGTTGGTTGGTTGGTTTTTAAAATGCTCTTGCCCTGTCAGTAATTAACAGATCCAAGTAATTTTAACCAGGTAAGTTTTTCTTTCTAGTCTGTTTATTTTCTTCTATTACACAGCCAACCTCATAGATGGCTGCCAATTCATTCAAAGCTGTTCAGTATCTTTACAAGCTTCTAACAAGAATGTGTTTTCTTCACTAATTATTCTTGAAGAAGGTAATTTGTATTATTAAATGTTCTTCAGGTCTACTTTCCTGTGATTTATAAGCTCTTGCTAGCTTCAGTCATCTGGAGAGAAATGAGACATATAAGTCTCCAGAAAATAATATTTATTAGGAGCTACAAAAAGCCACACAAGGGATATCATTTTGAAACCAACAATTATAAAAATTTTATGTTAAAATATTTCTGTAAATTGTAAGTAAAGTCCATTGGGGGTTTTTTAAGAATGAACTGGAGAAAACATTAGTGACACTGAAAGAGCTACATGTTGCCTCTGGGGACCCATTTTACTGAAAGATGGGGAGGTGGCCCAGCTGGCTCAGTCTCATTGAACAGGCTTAGAAAATCCTGCTCTTGACGTAGCTGATTTTGGCAGTAGCTTGAAAAGTCTTGGTGTGATCTGGTACCTTTTCTCACTGGTCAGCCATGACCACAGCATTTCCATTTCCCAACTTTTTGGCAGCATTTGTAAAACTCTTGAGAGCTGAGAGTTCAGTTGCTGAAAGTTTGAATCAAATGCTGCAGGCACTGAAGAGTGTCCCAAGAGCACCGTGTATAAAATACAAAGTCATTATGTGTACATTTCTATAAACCCAACGTGTGCTTCATCTTGCTTTTCTTCTGTTGAGAGCTTGGTGTTCATCTGCATCCTTCAGTACATAATTATTATTTTTAAGTGTGCATTTCCTTGCCTATCAGGGTGCACCAGCTTTGGCTCTCACGATATATTTCATATTAGCTGTCCTCTGTGTTTGATACATCGTTTTAGGAATACAATTATTTTTGCTGACATCTCCACCACTTTGATTCATAAAATGAATTAAAACCGTTACAACAGGAGGTAATTTATGAAACACTAAACAAGAAGCCACCCCCCTCAAAAGCTAAGACAAGAACAAAAGGAGTAATCATGGGTGATAATTGCATTGTCTCGTTCCATTTTCTTCTGAAACCTTATTACAGCTGTCCCAAGAAAACATGCATTATCCAATCCAAGTAATGAAAGAGCAATTCTAAAAGCTAATTGTCTATAAAAATCTGGAGTTTATCTTTTACTCCTTGGAAATAGGAAGGTAATTGCATTGGTGTGCCAATTCATGGCCATCAGCACTGGGTACCACATCCAGCTTCAGAGTACCAACTTCTCCCTTTCATAAAGTGTTGGAAGAAAAAAACCCCATTCAAATATTGCAGTGAGACCATTCCAGCACAGATGTGATTTTCATTCATCATGGGTCTTTTTCTGAGAGAAAAATCCATGCAAGATCCAGTGGCTAAAAACTGAAGAGAAGTTCTGTGGCCTGGAGCAGGAGGATTATCCTGGCACCTTCAAGCTTTCAAATCCTTTAAGCTGAAATCCAAGTTAGGAAAACACTGACATCTCTTCAAGCATTCCTTCCAAGCCACAGGAAACTAGAATGAGAAAAGGAAACAAATCACAAGTGGTTCCATACAAGTAATTTTTTGGTGCTCCACTGACCACATTTCATGGCACAGGAGTTACCTCAGATGGCAGCAGGAGGTTGCTCCAGAGGGTCTGATCAAAGACCACACCTGGAAACTGCCTTCACTCAGCAAGTCTGGGCTTTGCAGCTACTGCAAAGACAGCAAAAGAAAGTGAGAAGAAACATTGCTGTCCACCGAGGGGAACGAGGATACCAAAGATAAGGGCTGAAATGCTTTCAGACTGAAATGTAACCCTGTGAAAGAAAATGTATCAACTCTGCTTGGGAGTGGATGAAGAAAGTCCTAAGAAAGGAACATGAAACAGTTATCAACTTATCCATTTATTTCCACAGGTTTTGTTGGGGGGGTTGGTTTTTTTTTTGAAGAAGAAATCATTAAGGAGACTAAATCTGGACACCAATCTGCCACGTAGCTGCTTCTGCTACTACCATGGCCCCAAGCTGATCATACAACAGCAAGAGGCTGACAGCCAAAATGCATTAGGAATTCAGCTGACATCAACATCCATCTGCTGAATGTCTTGTATCACATGAATGTCTTGGTGCAGATCAGCAGCACAGATATTTAACAGCGACTTTTCTGTGTAGACAATGTTTAACAGGCCAGAAACAATACACAGGCATGCAGTACCATTGCAGTACCATAAACAGGCATTTTACAGCAGAAAGAACCAACCAGGCTCATGAACCAGAGGAAAAACAGCCCTGAATTCAGCTATTGCAAACATCCTAGTAGAAGAAAGCCATAATTATTCATCTTTACAAATAAAAATATGGACTGATCAGTATAATCCCCCCTTTGGATTAAAATTCAAGTCTCCTTGGTATTGAGGTAGAAGAGCTTCAATAAATGTAGAAGTATGTGAGAAAATGGTGTCTAGGAATCTATCTTCCTTGATGATAGATCATTATGTATATGCAAATCATTGTGCAGCAAATAGAAGTTAGAGATTATTAAAACTAAAAATAAACATGCAGTTTCTCAGTGATTTAGTGAAATGCTGTACCCTGAGCATAAGGGCAAGTGATCCTTTTATGCAAGAGAGTAGCACATCTCCTACTGGCCCCAGGAGATGAACAAGTCATACTCACAAAAATGACCAAAAAATGGGGATCAAATTTGTTTTGATTAGGTGTAGAATTTCGATCCTGTGCCTTTAAAAGCTGGCAGTTTAGCAAAAACATCAAGCTGCATAATTTCCCACTGGCTAGAAAAATACTGCTGATGATCTCTCAAGTGGAACTGAACAAAAAACCTTATCTCATGCAAACAGTGAGTTGTGTATTTTGGGGTTTTTCTTCCCCTCTGTGTTATATAATAAGAAATCAGGTGTGTTCTTCACTTTCCATGGAAATACTGATTACTCATTTCAACTGCTGGTTTTTAAGAGCTCCCTTCAGTATATATATTGATTATAGGATTGAACATTAATCTATAAAAAAGGCCTAGAATTTGATTACTACACACTCAATGCAGATTAATGAATCTGCAGATTCAGCTACACAAGATCCCTGTGCTCATCCCTCAAGCAAGGATGTTGATAGATGAAAAAACCTGGCATATTTATCCTGGACTTTTCAGATTGTACTGCACAAACAGATGAAATGGAGCCCAGAACAAATGGAAGCATCCTAAACCCATCATCCCTTACAGCTCAAACCAACAACCTTTAAAAGCAGTGCATTTCTCAGCTGGTAGCTGCATTTTTTTGGCCATAACAAGACCATGTGTTGTTCACCATGGCAGAGCCCAAAGTGATGCACAGTGAATTTATGTAGAGAAGTGAGAAGCCTCCCTGTGCTGCTATTACAGGGTCATTTTTGTTCACTCACCTGGAGGAAGAGCTGCTTTTAACTCTTCCCTTCTCTGCCCTCTCCTGTGTTCTCTCTGCTTTGTCCATTAGCAAAGGGACCTTCCTGGTTGTGCCATTTTGGAGTTGGCATTCTTAGAACCGCAGTTCAGAGATGAGAAATTTCAGGTAACACTTGGCAAATCCAGAGCACACTGGTGGAAGCTGCTGGTGCAATTCCAGTGTTCATCCATCTACTGCATATGGAATATAAGGAACAGGAGTCAATTCAAAGGTTTCTGAAGTTCATTATGGTTTTTTCCAAGTAAACAAAAAAGCTACTTTTTTCCCTGAAGAGTGAATTAACTTCTTCATAGTCTAAATTTTTCAGCAAGTGAATTGAATCTGATGGGTTTTTAATGTTCTTGTAAAACCAGGAAAATGTATTAGAAATTGCTAACATTTATCATGTTCCTTGGTAGAATAGTTAGATACTTTGGTTAAAAAGAAACCCCACACTGATTGTCTCTCTTGAATAAATACTTTTAAGTAAATAACTGGGGTGTTGAACAAATTGAAATTAAACAAAAGATAACAAAATAATACTTTTGCAAGAAAACTGTGTCCAAATTTAGCTCATGCAGTTTTTGTCAGAAGAGAGAAGCTAAAATTATCTCCAGCTAAACCAAGGCTCTTGTACACTTGTCATTTAGGAACTCTTTCAGTGCAGGCAAAGACTAGAACTGACAATTATTTTAGCAAAAAAAAGAGAACAACAAAACAGAGGTCAGAGGACACATTATTTATTGTGCTCATCTGACAGCCTAAATGCAATGAGATGAGGCAGAAGTGCCCAGGCACTGTTTACAGGAAGAATCATCTCTTGAAATAGATTTTCATTTCGCTTTGCTCTGTCATAATTAGAAATGTCAAATTTCTTTGGGGATGAAAAGAAAAAAAGGCATGGGAAAAGTTTTTGCTTCCTCTTCTTCCTTAGGAAATGAAAATATGAGTGAGAATTGAAATATCAGTCTGCAATAAATGTTTGTTTGCTCAGTCTAAAAATTACTTACATTTTTGGAAGTGTGATGTGCGTTGTTCATAATCTAGTTAGTTCATCCAAAGTATATTCAGATATGAATTTTTTACCTTTGAATCTGTTATCCAATGAATTTAACCTGAGAGATGAGGAAGAATTTAAGTTGTGTTGCATGTAGAAAGCAACAGGATAGCTGAGCAGGAAAAAGTGGCAAACACACAAGTTGTTCATGGATACCAAGGCATAGCATGTTCCTGAAAACAATCTTGGAAAATTAATTTAATTTAACAACAGATCTATTATAGTGAACTTACCACGGCACACAGGATAAAGGAACCACAAAAAATGTGGTTCACAAAACCCCCCAACCCACAGCAGTAATTGTTAAAAACTAAGTTGACTTTTGCTACACCTTTGGTGCTGGTTATTTTGGTTGGTTGGCTGGTTTGTTTTTCTCCTGAATTCTGCTCTTAGATCCAGGAGGTTCCCAGATCCTCAGGTCCTGTGCACTCCAGCTGGCTGACAAACCCTTACAAGAAATGATCTTGTTAAAACATGGTCCTGTGCCATGTTGGAACAGGATGTTTCTTTTTTTTCTTCATTTCAAATTGTTTTGCGAACTGAAAATTCTAAGGACATTCAGTTTTCCAAACACTTCTGTAAGGAAATACACTGCCTGTGTTTTGAGAGGGGTGCAGTGACTCCAGTAACATCAGTTCCAGCTCGCAGCTGCGTTTGGATCCCAAGTCCTTGGCTCTGGCTGTGTGTCAGGTTGCCAAACAGCTCAACTTCCCAGCAAAATGGGAAGCTCTCCCTGTTTCTGCTGGCTGCTCATGAGAAAGGGCTGTGGCTTCACCAACTCCCTTGCTCAGGGCAATCCACCAGGCTTTCAGGCAGGCTTGGATTACACAGGAATTCATCTAGCTCTGCATGTTTCACAGCTCAGTGAGCATATCTGGGAACAAATTCATGGCTTAAATTAAACTTTGCTTCTGATGTGCCAAATGGACCACCTGGGTAGATTCTGAAATCTGAATGGCTGTGGAATACCACCCTCTGAGGCAGCTGAATCCCATCCATCTGCCACCCTCCAGCCCACAGTTTAGCCCAGAAGTTGCATTTTTCTGAAGTGCACCCCATCCTAGGGGGTTACCATGGCAACTGAGGGACCGACTGGCAGGTGCCATCCTGCTACAACTCCACTTCTGTCAGGAGACAGCGAAATCCCTGAAGGTCTGTTTTATGGTCTTTATTGTAAGACCTAGCACAGGTCACACCTGCACACCCACCCCATTCAGAGGTGTTATTCCTGTATCACTGACAAGTAATTCCATGTTTTGTACCAGCCTGTTTACTATTTTGGGAAAGCCCTTGAAACACTCAGCTTTGCCATCACACAGCTCACCAAGCAGTGCAGCAGCAATGGCACTAATGGTTTACCAAGAAACGTGCTCCCTTTCCTCAAGAGGTTAATGTGAAGCTGCCAGTGTGGAGGAACTTGTTAGAGACTGAGTCACCTCCTATTTTTAAAAGGCTGGTGGAAGGGGACTCACCTCAGAAATGCTAAGGCTCCAAACCCTACTTTTATTATTAGGCTGATAAGGGATGATAGGCAAATTGTTTTCTCATTCATGCCCTATTTCTCCATCTTTTGCAGAGGAATTTTGATGTTGGTGCCTGTCTCTGTAAACTGGCTCTAACAGCATTTTAAAGCTAAGCTGTGTAAAAGCTAAATACCATCACCACTTACATCAGCACTGAGGCGATCGCCGAGCACCGTCAGAGGAGGATGGCAACATTTGACTCAGAGCCTCATGTCTTAATGCTTGAGCATCCCGTTTGCTCTCTGGCTGCCAGAAGACTTGGTGATACCAAGTGATACCCTGGTGGGCACAAATCTGGGGCTCTGTTGCCAGGCAGAAGAGATTCCCCACCTCAATTTCCCATCTACTCTTTCTTCAGGAATATATCCTGGTGGATGTCCCTTGTTTTTGAACCTGCAGTTTCACTGAGACGCCAGCTACCCTCTCCTGGAATTGAGAAGCCCATTTCTCTTCTAGATATGCAGCATAGCAGAGTTTGTTATCCTGTATAGCTCTGCAACTCAGTTAGATACTTAGTTAGAGCCATGTCATGTGGCCATTATCCAGCAACACAGGAGGTCACATCCCTCTCACAGCTTTTATTGCAGGATATCCCCTGCCATATTGCAGAAAACTGGCATTGAAGCATTTCCCTGCAGCCCACCTGCACTTCAGTCTTCTATGTAGCATTCCCTTGCTTTTAGATTGTTTTCCAGTGAACCAAAATATCATTGCTGCACTGAAAATTTTTCCCCTTCCTTGTGTCTAACTCATTTTTTCATTTATCCTCACATTGTTTGCTTTCAGCTGCTTTCTGTTTCCCAGGGAATGAATATGCAGAGGGAAGTAGAGACCTTTCTTCTGCTCCTCCTGTCTGCTCTCTCTTTGTCCACTGACAGGCCAGAACTGCATCTTGGGTTCACTCTCTTACATCTTTTGTGTCACTACTCCAAACTGCTTCATAGAATGCCAGCAAACAGAGGGGAAAGACAGCATGAGAAGCAGGATGAGAGAAATTAAACGATGAAGCTCATTCAGTTTCTCCTTTCTGTATCTCTTGCCCAGCTCTCCTCTATAGGAGCATGTAACAGTCCAAATTTAGAGCCTCCAGACTGCAATCAGATCCATTCAGCGCAGCGATGTGAAACTCAAGTGGTGTGAATGAAGCTGAGTTTCTGAGCCATCACATGGATTTTCAGTGTGGCGGGGGAAGTGTGTGACTGTCACCCTCGGTGGCACCCACGGCCCCAGAGCAGGCACACATAGCCTTGCTGTGAAGGACAGAGGGGCTGGGACTTGCTCCTGCCACGGGGAGGGGGTGCTGATGGAGGTGCTGACTGTAACTCTGGAGGTGTGCCAGTATCGCTGCTCTCAGGGTGAGCAAGAGCTCCTGCCACAGAGAGAATCCCCTTCTTCAGAGCACTCATTGCACAACCTTTACATTCAATGGTAGCAGGTGCACAATATAATTATATCTGAAAAGAAAAAAAATCACTTGAGAAAAATTGGAAAGAATTTTGAAGTGGGTCTTATATGCTACATCCTTGTGCCTGGAAAGCTTCTGTAGTGCAAGCCAAACAGTTTTGTCACAGTGCCTAACACTATTTTTAAAGCCATGTTCATTTAAAGACTTACAGAACTCTTCCTTGCTCTTTCTAATCCTGGGTAAAGTAACCACACATTATTTTAAAGCACAGTATTTCCCCTTTGAATACTCATGGAATTAGACAGGTAACAGTCCCAAACTTTTTCCCATGAACCAAGTGCTGAATGAGCATCCTGAGAGCTGTCTACTGACAACTATGACAACATTAAGTCAGCAAGAATTGAAGTGAGAGCCCCAACCAACCCTGCACAACTACTGAATGGTCATCACTCTCTGAAGAATAGAAACCCAATCTGTCCACTTGGCAAGTGTCACATTCAACCCACCATTAAAAGTACCTTGTGTTAATTAGCGTTCCTTAGATGACTTAACTGTTACAGGTTTGTTTTAAAGGTATGTGGTTTTTAATCAAATTTCTTTAAAAGTGAGGTGAGGAAGGAGAAAATATTGGAAACAGGGTCTGAGCATGGAGTCATCCTGCAGAGGGCAAGGAGAAGAACTGCAGTGCTTTTTGAGAACAGCTGCAGATCCCCCGGGACTTGTTTTCCAATTAGTTACGAAGCCGATTAACAAATTCTATTTAGAGGGTTTTCCATTTAAGTGAGATTTTCCTAAATTAGTAGCCATCAGTTCTTATTTGGATAGTGAATCTGTCAAATTCCATGGATTATACTAGTGTACAGCTATCCTCCTGCAAAAACAAAAAAAAGGCAGCATGATAACATGGTAGAGTCATAATCAGAAAAAAGGAGCTTGCTTTAAAGAGTAGCATATCCCTATTTTTCCTATCAAAACACCTTGCTGTGTGTTTTAGTAGTAGTTGTTTTTTTTGAACTTCAGATTGCTCTGTCAGTAAAGGAAATTAATCTAGAGGGGAGCATTGACAGAAAGTTCTTAAAAGGTGGATGGTGCCTTTTCATCAAAGAGAATAAAGCAAATGCAAATACTAAAAGGAACATTTAAACCTGAGGAAAAGAAAGCTCTATTACCTTAAATAACTCAGGCTCAGCAGCAGAAAACGTCACTGAGAAGACAAACTGGTTGCTTACACAGATAAAGGTATTTGTGCATGTTATACTTCATGGAAAGAGCTTAAAAATTATTTTACCCCACAGTTCAAAGACTAGTTCAATCTCTGTTTAGGCAGGGCAGTGACCTCACAGACGCCTCCTGTGTCATTCCCTGTGCTTCAGCTGAAGCTTTTGGGATTGGCCTCTTGTTGTGTGTGTGACTGGATCAGGAGGAATATGGGCTGGGACCCAACTGCTGCTAATTGCAGCTCATTTCTCAACAGTGCTGCCAGCTCTGCCCACGAAACAGGACTATTCCCAAGGATTGTGAGTGATGGCCTGAGCCTGGCTCAGTGGGATCTTTCCATAAAAAACTGCCTTTCCAGAGAAGAACAGCTCAGCTCTCCCAGGCAGCCCCTCTGAGCACACCCATCCCCTGCACACAACCACACACACTCAGTGGTTATTTTGTTGGTGCAAGGCCAGCAAAACCCCTACCGAACATTTACTTCTGGAATTTCTTCCTCAAAAATATCTCTGAGATATTCTCAATGCGCTGAAGGTGTACACAGTAGCCTACTGTAACACTGATCTACTGCTCGGGTAAGGAAACCTCGCACTCCAGGCGATGCAGGATGCCTTTATGGAACCTTGTCCTGCCTCCATCGGGGAAGGCACGAAGAGCAGAACTTAGAGTGGTTTGAACAAGCTCAGCATCTTTGTCATTTAAAGAAGAGATTATGTCCTACAAGGACCATCTGCCCAGGCTGCAAGACACCAAATTATTTACCAGGAATTGCAGCAACATATCAGAGAAGTTGCTTTTGATGTTTGCAATGGTCCTAAGGAATATCCTTCCTAGAAGGGAGCAGTGGCACCTGAACCCTTGCTCTTCCCAGCACACAAGCACTGACAGTGCTGAACTGCATGTGCAATCCTCAGTCCACAAAGCAGGAGAAGGCGTTCCCTGTATCCTTACTACGATCCTGTCCATCCAATTTGGGCTGCTATTAGACGATAAACGTTTTGGAAATCTCCCAAGTGCAGCAGGAACGGGGCACTAGAGGGAGCTCTGGCAGCACCTCCCACATCCGAGCCCCAGCCTGAAACCAGACCCTGAGCACGAGATTTCCTTCTCAAGTTGTGAGACTTTGGGATGGCTCATTACTTTGGTTAACTTCTCTACACGTTGAGTAACATTTTCCAGTGTTCTTTTGTAGCTCCAAACTCTGGAACTGCCAGCACTCCCCATTTCTGCCAACAGCTCCTATTATTGTATTGTTCTAGGAACTCAGATTTAGCCCATTACATTAATGTTAATTTAAAAAAAAAAAAAAAAAAGCCAACCTGAACACTATAGGTACCTTAGTTTTAGAAAAACTGCCTGAAAACCTTCAGTGAAGTTTGAAAAATCCTCTAGATATTAAAGTTTTTCCTTTATTGAGATTAAATCCTCCTTTTAATCAGTAAACCCACAGTTACGCATCAGGAATTAAAGCTAATATTTGGCCTTTGAATAAATAAGAGACAGTTTGGGAATAATGTGCCTATTGGGGAACTCTGGGAAAAAAAGAGACAAGATTATTGCTGTTGGTACACTCTTTGCTGGCAATTGCTATAACTAAAGCAGAAGTGGCAGAAACAGCTTTTTTATTTTTAGAAAGACATCCACAATGATTTATTAAACCTCTCTGGGGAAGACAAAAGCTATCCTCTCCATATATTTGCTTGGGGAAGAATTTATTTTCAAGGCAAAAAATTAATTATTTCAATTATTTCTAATTAAGAAGAGTCAGGCTTCTGAAGAAACACCAGGGCTATTTTCCTAAGAAAATACCTCAAAATCATCTACAGAGAACCCAATTGCATCAAACATTGGGTTATTCTATTTCATTCACAAAATTACTCAGGAGCTCCAGCAGTGGAGCAGACAGCCATACTTTATCTATACACTGAATATCTTACATATATTTCCTGTAGAGTTCTTTTAAATCTAATGAGAGCAGAACTCCCATTATAAAAATTCAAGGTTAATTTACATGTGATAGAAAAAAATTGCTCAGTGCTATGAACAGCAAGGTTTGAATAGTGCTAAACCCCTGTGTTCCTCCCTTCTCAAACACATCCACCACAAAGTCATAAAATATCTTTTCATTTCTTACTGATCTAAACATGCTTGACCAAAACATTATCTCATGAGAAAAAACTACAGTTGTGCTGCCTTCTCCCACAGAAGGGCCACTTACTCCACCAGAAAAGAGATATCCATACTGGCTGTTACTCTCACTCCATTTCCTTAACAAGCACCTTACCTTGACATTTTCTCTTCTCCCGTGCTGGTGTTAGGTACTTTCTCAAACACTTAGCAGATCTCCATCCTCTGTTGCACCAACCTCCTCGGGATGTGAAGTTTCCTGGCTTCCACAGCACTCCAGTGCTTGAGGTGTCCATTCTTCTCAGCACCCTCTGCCTCCAAAAACTTCTTTCCCCAACAGTTATTTTCTCCTTTGCCAAACTCTCTTCACTGCATCACTTTCAATGATTTCTAAACTTCTCCTTTAAAACAAACAAGGAAACCACCCAGCCACCCTTATCCATCTCCTCACATTTTTCCTCTCCCCTCATGTTATTCTTCCCTTGCCCAAGGGAATATCTTCACTGTTACTGCCAGCTGAGTTCCATATGATTCCCACTTCTCCTCCCTCTCAAATCTCTCTTTATCTCTTTCAGTTGTTTTAGTTTTTCCTTCTCCCTCTGTTTCTGTGCTTTATATCCCTCCAGCCTGCCTGCAGTGTGAATCAGGACATCAGAATGTTGTGCTAATGTTCTTTTTTCTTTAGTGTGGGGAATTCCTTTTGTTGATGTCAGCAAGGTTTGTGAAGCTTGTGTGATGAATGTGTATTTTAATGGCAACAGGGTAATGAAGCCTCCAGTACCCTCATCCCCCTGATTTAGAATTCTTCCCAGCATTCTGCATTTCCCAATGGAGCCCCTCAGCATCTGCCATCCTTGGCAAGAACTGCTATTGAGCAAACAGCTCTTTCCACTGCTCCACCTTCCTTCCTTCACTTTCTCTTCCCCACTGCCATCCAAAAATCTGTGGAGGAAGCGTAAAGCCCGTAGAACAGACTGAACAGCCTTCCCAAACAATTACCCCTAGGAAACAAGGCACCGGAATTTTGAAATTCATGTTCCCTAAATCCAGTGGAAATTAAGATGTACCTGCTGCTGCTGCAAAGAAGACAAAATCACACATCTATCAGTGACATACAACTATTTCACCAGCATTACAGACCCAAGCACAGAGAATGGGAAATGACATTACACAACTGAGGGAGAGAGAATTTTTGCCTACATATGTGTGGGAAATGCAAGAACCAAGAGACACAGAGTCTTAAAGTCCTTGGTGCTCACTGCAAGAAATAATTCTGTTTGTCACTTCACAAACACTGTAAGAAAGAACACAAATAGTGCAAAGGCAGCAATGGGGTTGTAGTTACAAGGTGATAAACCAATTGCTGCACAAAGAAAAACCACAAAACTACTTAAAACACCCAAATCTTTTAATTAGAAAGCAACAAACATGCAAACAGCAGGTATAGAAATTTATTTGAACCAACGTTTTTACTATCATGAAAGTTACTTTAAAACATTGATCCAAGCTCCCACATTTGCTGTTTAAGGAAAATATTGCACTTGGCATCTTCTAGCACCCCTCATACATGGCAAAACATTTAAAAAACATTTTTGCTTATTTTACTTGCACACTCTCCTCAAGTCATGCACACAGTCATTCAAAAACAAAAGGTTAGGTTATCCAAAAGCAATACCTCAGAATTGCACTAAAGCTCTGTAAGGAAAAATATAATTAATGTCTTATACAAATTTCATTGACTTCCAGGTGCTCACACAGAACTGTTGGTTACTCTTCATCTTCGTTTTCGTTCTCCTGGCCAGATCCTTCTGATCTGTCACCTTCCAATCGGTCTGCAAAACACAGATTTAGTAAAAACAACGTGCAAAATTTTCTTTTTCTGGTAGGTATTTATTATGTGCTGTCTCCCTGGGCTATTACACAATGGAATATGGCTGTGGGTTTTATGGTAGAAGAAAGTCTGTGTGGACTTACAGCAAAGAGTGGGTAGAAATGTTACCACAAGAAAGGAGAAAAGGAGAAATGCCCTAAAGGATTTCCAGGCATGAAAGCAAAGTCTGTGTAGAAAAGGAAAAACCTTCTAGCTGCTGACTGGCTGTCAGCACAGAAAAGATGAATGCAAGCCTAACATTAAAATGAGATGGTGACTACAAGGGACAGAAGTGCTGGGGAGCTGAAACCACAATAGCTACAGTTAGAAATGTGAATAGTCCAGAAACTGGGGGATCACTGCCTGCCACTTCAATACACCAGAAAAAGTGCCTTTTGATGTAAGTATTTAGAGAAGGGCAAATACAGACATGTGTGAGGGAACATGACTGGCTCAAGACCAATCACTCAAGCAACACGCAGTCAGGTTTAGAAACACTCCACCCAGCTGGGACAGATTTTTGCTGAAATTGTTGTAACTGAAGTGTTGGGCAGTTTTTTTAGCTTTTCACTCAAAAGAGATGATGACAACTGAAGGAAACACAGGAGCATGGAGGTATAGCACTGAGCTGGACTCATGGCACCCTCCTGGCTCCCAGGGCTCAAGGAGCAGCCAGAGGTGAGAGGAGCAGCAGCTCCCACCAGGCACAGCTTCCTTCACACCTGAGCACTGCAAGCCACTGCTCTGCTCAGCCACAGGCCCCATATTCAGTATCTCCTGTCACTTTCACCTTCATCTACAGGTCTGTTAGGTTTTTGCCCCATATGCTATGCCAGCCTCCCAAAACTTCATCTCCTTGCTTCCGACACAGTGTGTGACGTCTCTCCACTGTCCTCCATCTTCAGGGCCAATCCACTGCACTCAGCTTCTCCAGCACCAACATCCAGTTCCCAGTGATGATTCCTCCATGCAACCCTCTTATCACCAGTTTCAGCCCCATGGAAACTGGAGGGACATCTTGCTGCTCTGGGAACAGCTGCCAGTGGCCTCAGCAATGCCTCCCACAGTCCCTCCTTCACCTCTGGACAACCCCAAGCCCACAATCACAGCCAGTTTATCTTAAAATTCATTCCAGTCCTCTCCAATAGTTTTCCCATCACACAGCACTCACTGAAAAGATCATTCCTGAAGAGAGTATTTTTCAACATCTAAACATATATTTTGCTCTTTGTTTTGAGATAAAAAATAACAGGTGCAAAGATGGTCCAAGTCTCACACCAAAGAAGCAATTCCTAAGTACTTCTATTAAGTAGTAATACTTAATTCTCTTCTATTAAGAGAACCTTGAACAACCCTTGAACCTTCTCACCAAGGCCAAGAAGAGCCACAGACAGCTGAAGGGCTGTTTCACAGACCAGTGTTGTGGACAACTCTTCAGAAGTCTCTCACCTGCTCTTATATGATTCAAGGAAGCCAACATTCGGAGCATGAAGGAAGCTGGAACAGTGATGGTGTTTCTGGTCTCTTCCAGCATTAACTCATTACGAGTTATAACCTGGAGGCAGGCAAGGGAGAAAACCAGCATCAGAAATGAACACAGAATTATACTGCATCCATGGGGACCTTTGTAGATACAAAGTTTCTGTGCAAAAGCCATTTTACAGAGTCCAAAAATGCCATAAGGGAGCAATATTTTAATAACTGCTGTTGAATACTGTTGTCTGTGGGAAGACATATCAGACAGTGGACTCTGACTGCAGGTATCCAATTATCTGTCTGAAGAATATTCTAGTAAGATCACGGTCCCATTGTCCACATGCATGGCAGATACAAAGATCAGTGACTAAGAAAAGCTTTGGAAATCTTTCATGAAGTAAAGCAGATTGATGAGAGAAAGTGCTGTTTCCAGATGGCAACTGTTGGAGACAACAAAGTTCTAGCACCAGTGCTGGCCAAGAATGTGGGAAGGAAAAGAGATGAGGTTACCCTCAACTCCTACCTTCATGCTGCTTGAAACTTTTGGAGAAAATCCAAGGAACACAAGCCATTTTCTACCCCACTTCAGGAACATTCTTTAGCTCCATAATTCTTTGTAAACAGAGCTACAGTTTGCCTCTAAATGACTTGAAAGAGCCAGTTCCTATTGTCTAATTCTCAAGGAAAAAAATCCACTAATGAATAGTTTTAGCTTTCTTCCCTTATTCCTTCCTCATGGTACTTCCTTGCCATCCTTCTTTCTTCCTCCATAAATTCTAATCCTGTACTGTAGCTTGTCTCAGCTTTTAGACTATGTTTTTATTATCATTAAGCACAAAAATTTCTTTAGGTGGAGACAAGTTCTGACCATTTTTCAGTCCTTGCTCCCAGATAAGCTGCTGTAAGACAGAAAAATAATGCAATTCTTGTTCTCCCTGAGACTCTTCAAGCCTGTTCCTCTTGTGAGGAGTATGTTCTTGCAAATGTTTGCAGTGCCCTTCTCCCTTGCCAATCATAGCACCTCTTTTCTGTCATTCTTACCTGTTTGCCAGGCACTTGGCACAGCTGATCCCTCCCTAACAGAAGCAAACTGGGAAGGCAGCAGGCTGCTCTTTATTCCTCCTTCACCCCCTATTTCTCCAGTGCATCATCAATAACCCCCCTGACAACCTGCTACTTTTTCCCCATTCAGAGGTTGGTTCTCATCCCCACAGTCTTTTCCTATTTACTAAGGCCATGGCCTCTCTCACTTTTAAATACATTTCTGTACCTATATGGAACTTTGCTCAAATATAGTGTTTTCTCCCCAGACTTCCTCCTTCTATGGCAAATTCAGTCCAGGTATGTTGGACACTTATTCCAGCCAAACTTAACATGGTGAGAACTATTTTATTGCTATGAATGTCTCCTGTCCCCATGATAAGTATTTCAATACAGGGATTAAATTTAAAAAAAAAAACAAACAAAAAACATATAAAATTACAAACTGCACTGCAGTCAATTTTTCTGACAGTTCTACATTTTCTTATTAGAGAAAACATAACTAAGTATCTAAATAATTTATAATTATTGGAAATTAAGTGAGGGGATTAAAGTACAGTAATTACTTTTAGCACACATTTATGTTTAGCTATACTTCTAAACCCCAAAGGCTCCAAAACATGTCACGACTAAAGCTGTCACACAATATGCAAGGAAGTGTCACTTCACTCAGTGCTAAAATAATGGGAAAGGTTCAAAACTCACAAGTGGATGGTTTGGGAGTTTTTCAAAGGATGTGGGGTGGTGGCTAAGGGTTGTGTGTTTCTGTTTAAAATATATTTAGCACTGCTACAGAGAAATAATGATTAAAAAACCCCAGTCTACTCTAGCCAGGCTGCCCAAGAGATTTCACAAAAAAAGCCCCCAACCTGACCACCCCATAACCTGTCCTATAATGTTATTTACAGAAAACCACCGAACATTTTGATACATTGTGTTATGTAAATCACTCAAATATGATTATTCAGCAGTCAGCTGTATGGTCACCCCAGGCCAGTTGCTATATCCAGTTATTGCTCTGAGGGCAACATGAAAACCATGAGTTACATAACTTCACATTGGACTTTAATCACTGACTGGGCTTGCAGTGTTTGCTTTATTCCATGAAGCTCCCATGTGCAATCTCAACCTTTAAGTCTCTTTTATGCCTCTGAGTATTTAATAGGATTGATTCTTGCACTCCCTGTTGTTCTGTATATCCTTGTATTTCCTTCAGGTTATTTCCTTCATCTTCCCTTCATTTATTTGTTTAGAGACAGGCACTATGTTCATTTATTAATTCCTGCCAGTTTGCCTTCTATATCTGAGTGTTCACACTTCTTCCAACTCCTTTCATGTACATAATGGCAGATCATGTTATATAATTTCTAGGAGAGCTGACGAAATGCAAAGTGCCAAGGATATGAAAGTCAGCTGTTCTGAAGGGCAGCTTTTTATTTGTAGCTCATTTGTAGAACATTAAATAACACTGCGAATTCAATATCAGTAATTTGTACAAAAGGCTTTTATAGAATTAAAGATGCAACATTACCATGAAAAAGGAGGAAAGGTTCTTACCTCATCTGCAAGTTTTCTGTTAAAAATCTTGGATTCTTCCAGTGGCGACCAAATTTTTATATCATAATCAATACCCGAAGAGGCCAGAACTAGAAGTAAGTAACAGTAATTCTAAATTAAATGTGTTATGTGTTTATTGGTATTTTCTGCCCTTAAATAGAAGACAAAAAATACTTCTCTTGAAGCATTTATTTGCAAATGTCAGATCTCATTCTGAACGGAGCTTGTAATTACCAAGTCTCCACAGGAGATCTGCTCCATGGAGTCTATGGTTTTGAATATATCCATATATATATATGAAGAAAACAAATGCAAGCATCAAGGCCTCCTGTTTTAAGTTTGAAAAAATCACCAGAGTATACAGGAGATAGAAGCAAAAAGTAAGAGCAAACCCAGCCACAGCTAATCCATTTCTGCTGGTAAGTATATGCATTAATAGCAAAGCTTTAGGATTTGTAAACCCAGGTACAAAGGCAGAACCAAGATAAATTCAAATGTACCTTTGATAATTTCAGTGAATTTCATGTAAGTTTATTTGATATTTAAAGATGCAATGGATGCTGTTATAAATAAAGTATGAAAAATATGAAAAGTTGCAGAACATTCTCTAGATCATTGCACAAAAACCACTGTAGGAATTAAACTTCCATAGAAAGATCTCAGTAACTGGGAATCTGAACAGGATTAACTGTCCTAGAAGGAGGATGAGCTCTCCTAATGACACCTTCAGTGTGACAGGGAGACAGTCCCACCCCAACAAGACATCAGCAAAGCTACAGGGCACTTGGAAAGGTGCTCCCAAAGGGAGTATCCAACTCTGGACATTTACAAGAACTCAACCACAATAAAAAAGTTAAAAGTTCAAGGCTTACCCTATGTAGGACAGTATTCCATGTTCCCCCAAACTGTTTGAAAAACCCTCAAGCCTCTTCTAGTATTATTATACCAACTTTACTTGCTAATTTGCTAATAGCTGACTCTTACACTGAGATAAGCCAGGTAAGCTGTGAAAAAAGGAATAATACAAATACTTTCTCTGACTGTGTCAGAGGCTGGAGGATGGTTCACATTTTTCAGCTACATGTGATTCCTTCTACTGCTTTGGTCCATCTTTTCTATGAAGGACTTCCTCTAAACACAAATCATTAGAATTTCTATGAATTTTATTAATTCTTCTAATCTCACAATGCCAGTGAGAGGAAGACATCAACTTCCACATCATTTTTTGAATAGAGCCCAGTAGAGACCAGATTCTGATATAATTTCCAAGTGTTGCTGGCATTTCAGCAACTCCATATTTCCTTCATTAGTGTCACAGAAAACATTTTATGTGTTGAGGGCAGCAAAAAATTGAGATTCTTCTTATTACACCTGACAGTATTTTTATAAATTCTGTGCCAGGAGTAGTTTGATTTCAATAAATTTTTGAGTAAGGAGGGATTTAAGGGCCAAAGGTCATTAGTAAGAGGCAAAACTAAAAGCACTATTATCTGAATGAATGTGGGGAAACATGAACAGCAGTTCATTAGTTGTTGCAATGCTCTGTTGAGAGTTTAAGACTGAGCTCTAAAATGCTCTAGTGCAGGTCAGTTGGGCATGCAGAGTGTGAGAATGCTGCTCTTACTGGGGTCGAAGGGGTGAGGCTGCAGACAGTTCACCACGTGGTTGTCAGCCTCCAGCAGCATGAGGTGCTCAGCAGTGTGGCGGTCCCAGATGAAAATGTGGCCGCAGTCTGAGCCACTCATGACAAAGTTGGATCCCCAGAAGTTGGCTTCCTTTATCTGCAAGAAAAACAAAACTTTGTATGACCCAGCCAGTGAAAAGCCCATCCAAGAGCACACTGTCTGCACTAACACTGCTGCTGAAGGAAAGCTCAGCCCATGCAGAAATGAGATTTAAGAAATTTTAAAGGAAACATTTAAAGAAGAGTGATTAAAAAAAAATCAAAGTTCAGAAAGTTTTAGATTTCCAGAGCAAAGTAGCTGCTACCAGGAAAAAAAAAAAAAGAGAGAGGAGTAGGGGCAGATTGAACAGTTTGAAAATAAATACCAGCAGATCTGTCACTTTCTGAAGTCACAGAAATGATACTGGAGACAGGGGTATGCAAAGGAGTTTTAGGAAGAGTGGCTAAGTTAAAGTTTGTGACAGGCTAATCCCTGGGGGGGATTTTCCATTACAGAGAAACAGGAGACAAGACAGAAGCTTATGAAACCTTCTTCAGAAATCACTTCTGATTTTACTCAGCATAGGACCTCAAAATAACCATTGTTAAATGATAAATTTTAAATTGTTAAATTTGCTATCCTGTGTCCTCTACAGGTGAGAGGTTTGGTGGGGTGGCAGAGGGAGAAGGGACATTGCTTCCACAAGAGTCAGAAAACACAGTCACGAGCTGTGAGCTCCGCAACAGTCTGGTGTTTGTGCTGCAGGAAAAAGCCTGGAAGGCTGAAGTGTAGCCTTGCATGTAGAATTGTTATTTTGAGAGCCAGCAGTACCTCTTACAAACTCTTTTAATGGACATACAAGGGGCCAGAGAGGTCCCTGTGCAAGCAGGAGTTTCCTGTGCAGCAGCTTGGGGAGCTCACCCAGACCATTTCCAATGTTGGAAGTTCAGTTTGAGACTATTTACACAGAATCCTGCTATGAATTATTTTCCAGCTAAGGCTCTAAAGAGGGCCATGCCTGGATCCTTATCTTTCTTTGGGCACACCTCCCTCAGAAAATGCCCTGAAGAGAAGGGCAGAGACGTTGCCTTGCTCTGTGCTTTGCCTCAGCTACCTTGAGACAGATTCATTGGTAAGTTGAACCCTTATGCTGTTAGAAACATGTGTTTTATTTCCAGCATAAGTATGCCCAGTTTTAAATTTCAGGCTTGGTAGATCTTTGTCTATAGAGTATATCTCAATGACTGCAGTCAGTGCAATAAAGTCAAGCTGAGGTCTAAAATTAAACCAGAGAAGCTGCATTCCTGTAATGAATTTCAATTATTAATCTTTCACCAGCTTTTGTCTTATAGCTCCTTTTAATATATTTTCATGATCCTGTTACATCTAGTTTATCCCCAATAATAAAAAACTTTTAATTTTATATTTTAATTTTCAATTACAACCTCTTCCTGTTTCCCTTGTATTCTCTTATTCATACTTCTCAGTACTCATAAAATCTAATTTCAGCACCACAGAAATGAACAGAACTGAAAGGCACATTCAAAAATTTCAATTTTCAAAAGCTTCTAAGAGTCACTGTTTTAAAAGCAGGACTATGAAAACATAAGATTGCCAAATTAAGTTTTCAAAAGTAAGGAAGAACCAGAATTATTCCATTTGCCTGCATAACCTCAATTCACTATATATACATATGCACACCCCCGTATATATGTATATCTACGTAAAAATTATATACATATATATATATATAAATGGTTCATGTAATTGACAACACAACTTTATCCCTGGGCTGCTCAGGTGTGTAGGAAACAAAGCTTTTTTAAGCTGTCTTCTTCTTCATAAATTTGAAAGGGAAATACCATTAGCCCTTGCCTTGCAGGAATGAGGCTATTACTCAAACCAGCAGATTAAAATGAAGTTTGCAACCATAGAGACCAACAGGGAAAATAAAATTACATTTTCTTTCATTCTGTGCATTCCTTGCCATTAGGTGCTTGTGTGTAACAGAAGCAAAAGGACCAACCCACATCCCCAAGAAAACAGACAACAAAATCTCTTAAATAATCTATATACTAACAGCTATGCAGACAGAGACTGAATTAAGACTTAGATGAACTCACATTTGGTATCTTTTAACCACAAAGTGCCTGATGCCAGGACTTTTAAACTAATGGGGGTCTGAGCAATTAAAATCGATTTCTGAAATACAGTGCAGAACTCCTCATCATTAATCAAAGTTCATTGTTTATGTAGACTGAAATATGTATTTACTGAAGCATTTTTTCCAGTGTAATCAAAGCTATTCACACCAACTCTAGAAAATGGCTCTTGAGGGTAAAGGGACTACTCCTCACATCAGCTGCAAAATAACACACCAGCTACTTCTGCAAAATACCACCTAGAACTCAGAACTTCACACCTTCAAAATATTGCAAAAATCAAAAGCAGAAATAGCAAGGAAAGCAGCATCTGTTTTTCATGCACCATTGCTTTACAAACACAATATAATATTTTCTTAAAATACAGTATTTTGTGTGAAAAAGATGAGGCATCTAGTAGCTGAATTATAATTTAATAATTAGCACTAGTTCCTTTTTTTTAAATTCAGAGATGTCAAGGTTCTTCAAAACTGTGGTTTAATCCTCACTTTCCTTTCCAAGCTCTTCAAAGTTAAAGATTAAACAATAACTTTAAACAGCTTGGAAGGGAAAGTGAGTATTAAATCATAGTTTGGAAGGTAGGCACATTTTATGCCACTTAAGCTGAGAGAGAAAATGAAAAAGAAGAAAAATACCCCAAATTTTAAAGGATTTTAAGGGGAGAGAGTCTTAAACTCAGGGGTGTTTAAATGCCTTTCACAGTGACAAAACCCAGGGATGTTTAAATGCCTTTCACAGTGACAAAGTCACACTAACTTTAATTTTCATTGGGAGCAAATTCTGCGCCTTCCCAGTGACCACAGAAGCCAAAGTGCTTCGAGTGCACCCCACTCTCCTTTTTGGCAAGCACAGCAGGGGCAGCTACACTGCGTGACCCACGAAGCCCCCAGAGCAGACGGGTTTGTACCATGGTCCGGGAGTTGCGGTGGCCTTTATAAACCATCTTGATCAAGGGGCGCCTGATATTCAGCGTTTCCAGCTCCTCCATCTCCTTCCTCTCCTTCCTCCTCCTGAAGAGCTCCTGGATGCGGGCGACGGCGGATCGTCTGGGGATTCCAGAGAGAACAGCACTGAGAGCTCCTCCCCACACACTGCCAGGGGCTCTCAAAAATCAGCATTAGCCACTCCAACACATTCTCCAGCAGTTTGACACAGACATCAACATAATCCCAACTGCAAAATTACAGACTTGAATTTTTTCCATCCTGGCTTACAACAAGAATAGCATGCAAGACAGTGGAATGGCAAGTGATGCCAGGTTTTATTCCCCCTCTGTAGAACAAACTTCAGCTGCTGGCAAAATTCACATGCTATTTTATTTTCATCCTCCATCCATATTGAGGTAGCAAAATTCTCAAGTGAAAAAAAAATCTACGCCAGAACAGAAGTTTTTAAATTTTAAAAAGCCATTAAGGATCTAATGTGTCTCTCAGTGTGATTTGGTTTTTCTTAAGATTTTGTCCAATGTATTTCTTGTCATTATTTCTCTATGACAAGACTCTAGATTTAGACAGCTTTTTAAAAGTTCTAAGCACTTGAGTACTAAGGCAAAAGATGATCTGAGATCAATTATTGGAGCACCTATCCCCTATGGTAGCAGTAAGGTTTACAGCTGGAGATTTCCTAAAATAACAGAAGAAAAAAAAAAAAGCCAAATGATGTAATTTGTTTTGTGAACGTTTAATTCCAGGAACTTATTTTTTTATTAATCTGTGAAGAGACCTTGGCGTCAAATTTTTCCTGTTTAGCTCTGCAGTTTGCAGATGCCTGTAATTCCAGCTATGACCAGACAGTCACATCTCAAGTCTTTTTCTTCTGTCATTCCTTGTCATTATTAGCTTTGAGGTCCTGAACACAGTCCAAGAGGAATGTCACTCTCAAGAAGAAGCAAGTACAGATTTTAGCAGAATGCAAGGACTGAAACTATTACAGCAATTTATATGATCCTAAAAATCAAACTGATCCAAGAACCTCACTACACTGATGCCAGAAAGTAACCTGAATTTGGTTTTAAGTAATGTTTTCCACGGTTTTAGTCACTGATCCTGGAGACTCTACTCCAGAAAAAGCCCCCACCAGACCTATCTCACAACTAATTCTCTCAGCCAGTGATCTGCTTAGATTTTTGTCCAATTTTTGCCAGAGGAGAAAGTTGCACCAAAAAGTTATGGTGAAATAAATGTTATGCTACAGCTAAGCAAAGAGGGAAAAGGAACGTAAGTCATTAATGCAAATTTATTTACTATAAAAACAAATAAACCAACAAACCATACACTGTTTTACTAAGACAGATCACCTAATACAGCTAAGCTTTCAAAATATATATTTTTTTAATAGAAAGCAGAAGAGTTTTGAAAGCACCAGCCAACAGATCCACTTAACAGTGTGCTATTTATTATAATACGCTTCTTACATGTTTGCCTAGCAAACAGCACCAGAAAAAGTAGACTACTACTACTTCCTTGGTGAGAGTTTTCTATCCTTTCAATCCCTAGGCAATTTCCTGGTTCATCCTTTTTATACTACAGTAAATAAATACACTGTATTTTTTAGTTAGTCCTTATAATATGCCGAGTTTCAACTACAATCTTCAACAGATTTAAGAGGGCCCTTCAAAACATCTTCATACAACAGAGGTGAAAAAAAGAAGCCTACATTCTTTTTCTACTGTGCTTTAAAGATCACTGAGTTATTCTCCTCACCACTTTGCTTCTACATAAAGGAAAAAGGGTGGCATGCCCATGATAGGCTGCATCACACACTTACAGAAACTTTAAACCATTATTTGTGCAGATTTGGGTTTTACTTGCTTTTAATAAAACATGGGGTTTATGTGAGAAAGTAAAAGCATCTATCATTCACTGTGATTGCTTTTCATAATTTTGGTGCATTTATTCACATTAATTAATTGAAGATGTGCAATGAAGAGGCTGGGAAGCTAAGCATCATTAGGACTGACAGAGCAGTAGACTTGTCCAGCTGTTTCAGAAGGGTTACTTGCTGAACAGCAGTAGCAAGTCTTGGGATTAGAAAATGGTATTAAAGTAGCTAATTGGTAAAGCAAAGTAGTTTCTTGGACAATTTTTCATCCAAACATCTCTATGAAAATTAATCTCCTCCTCTCCATTCCCCTAGGCTGAAATACACAGACATTACCAAAAAACCTCAATACGACTCAGCGATCAGAATCGTGCATTTTTAAATAAGAGCAGAAGCACAGAAGCAACTTTTGGTTAAAACTCTCTTTCAACTAAATGGAGCTCTGAATTTAACCTCCTCATTTGGGGCCTTATTTAAAAGGCAGGAGAGGATTTCTATTTAGTGATCTTGTGAAGTCACTGATTACCTTCACCAGGGAAAAGGCAGCCAAGCACACACGGCTCTAACAGTCATACTGTGATCGAGCCCTGCAGAAAGCAAGAACATGGCAGAGGCAAGTCGGCTCCAGAAAACATAAATATGAGCCCAATTTAGTGACATCTCAGAACAAAGAACATTACAGGAAAAAGCCTTCTCTCTGAGAGGTATTCCTTGTTGATAACTACAGATTTTCTATACATTTTTGAAGTCATACAGGCACAAGAATTTTAAAATCTGACATAGCTGTTTTCATTTGTGTTTGTGATGAGCAATTCCTGTCTTTGCCAACACAAACACAGATAGCAGCCTCATCACTTGGAGCCTCAGTGGGTACAGAAGTGTGCTGTGCAATTTGAACTGTTCTGAGGTTCAGCTCCAGCTGAGCCTGGCTGAGAGCTGCCGCTTCCCTCCCAAACTGCTCTTCCAGGCACAAAAGGCCAGAAAATGGAATTTATGCTCATCGTGTTGGCACTCCTCAGGCAACCCCATCAATGGGTACAGTTCTAGGAAGTATTCACAGAGCACTGCTTTTCCGCTTATGATCAGCCAGGTTTGAAGTCCTCAAAGTTAATTGTTGCAATTAATTATCAAAAGCCCATTTAAATTAAGCCCAAGATGAATGGAACAGGGATTCAGAAGTGAAGCCGTATTTTTTTAGTTAAACATAGGTTCAAGATAAACAAACAAAAAAAATACCAAACCCACAAAAATCCCACGATGCAAACTGATCCACAGCTATATATTATAAATGGAGAGAAATGGAAAGTATGTATACACCTAAGTTAAGTCTTAAAATACATAAGTTGTCACATAGGGCGTTTTCTGTATATTTAGAAGTTCTGAAGCGTAATGAGTATTTTTTTAAAAACAAGAATCTGTACAATTTGCACAATTAAATAACTGGTTTGTTTGCTAAAGGACAATAATGCAGTGGCTGCCATAAAAGTCATCTGGTAGCTGAGATAACCCTGCTTCTTCCAAACACCATTATCCCAGACTGATAATGGCCAGTCTCCTGAGCTCAGCTGTGTGCAGAGCTCACGTCTCCCTGCTTCCTTGCTCCATCCCTCTTGTCTCAGTTCTGCACTGAGTATTGAGCTCAGTATTGATTCCTTCAGTACTGAGGATTTTTGTCACTTCTCAAGGTTCCAAATGTACTCATACACAGATAAGCATGGTCTCTTTTTCATAGTAGACAGATTTGGGCTGGAATGGAACTTAAAGATCATCCCCCAGGCCCCTGCCAGGGTCAGAGACATCTTCCACTGGATCAGCGCTGAGGATCACAAACCCTGAGTCCTTCTCTTGAGCTCTTTGATGTTAACATCTCATTTATCTTATTTTTTATCCTCTCTTGTTGCCATCTTCTCCTTTGAACTGTTTTCCCTATCCAAAAAAATGACAGAGAACCTAAGGCTTATAACCATTAACTTAGATCTTATTTCTCCTGTGCCTTATGGTCATTTGGACAATGCTCTCAGGCACATGGTGGATTCCTGGGGGTGTCCAATTGAGTTGGACTCAGCTGTGGGTCCCTTCCAACTCAGGGCATTCCATGACTTTATTATGGCATGATATTATTTGTGTGTGCACCTAAACCATTGCAGCAAACCTTGATCCAGGTCTGACATTTCTTCATTGAACCTGCAAAGGAATCCACCTGCCAGCTACCACTGTCCTGCCCAAGAGTTCCAAAGGCTTGTCTTAACCACCATATTAAAATAGATTCCTTGAATAAATGTCAACATTTGAGTATATTTCTGATATTAGTAACTTCCTTTAGGAGCCTCTGAACCTGTGGAAGAGATTTACTGCTGCTATCAAGCTTCAAGCATTAAGACAGCTCAACACCAAAGGCAAAACCATCCTGTTAACAGCACACTACCCCTAAAGCCCAAGTTATTTCACTGCTGATCATACAAAACCAAACGTTTACTGCAATGCCCTCCTAGGTCATTTCCCAGCTTTCAAACACAATTAATGTTTAAACTGTTCTCAGTTACAAAAACATTTTTAAATTTTCACCTGATATGCTGCTGAATGATGATGAAAAGCAGAGAAAAACTGACTGATAAAAAATTCTGTGCTGAATACATCATTTATTTTATATTAAATTTATAGCAACAAGAAACTAATATTCCCCTGGGCTATGCTGAAGAGCTAAAGAACTCCTTGGCAAGCATGCTGAATATACAAAGAATGGCTATTGTAAAATTTGAAGTACAAACAGCACAGATTCCTGGATCTCTAAGAAAGCTGATGAGGTACTGCAGGTAAGATGAAAATACAAGAAAAAGAAATACAGATCTGCACTACTTTCCTGGAGGCATTTAAAATACAGGACTCAAGCTAAGTCTTTTATGGAACCTCATCCTGCACCTTTGCTTTTCCAGCCACAGGAAGCCAAGATGTTAATTTTTACCATTATAATGAACTTTGGGCCATTTCCCCTCTAGATGGCCTCTGGCTGAAATCACAGCAGAGAGCTTCTCCTTCTTAGGGCATGTGGCCAAACACAATTACCCAAATTGCCTTGTATGTTCTCACAACTGCTTCCCTCAAGTATTTCAATGGAGAATATGAGATCAAGTGATTTTTTTTTTTCATTTAACTTCATTAAAAGCAATATTGTATAAAATTTAGCATCTAGCTTGCTAAATGTGTATTACCCAATATAGCTCTAATAATTATGCTTCGTTCCATAACCTTGTTCAGGCAACAAATATAAATGGTTTTTGATCCATGTAGTCTTATATTTTTATCTAGAACTGGATGTTCTCTACTACCAGACAAAGCAAGTCAGCAGTATCCCATGCAAATATAACTCGTTCCTCAGCAGCTCAATTACAACAAATAAAAGGTATTTCTTTTCACAAGCTACACACTTTTCAAATTCCATTAATTTCTATGGCACACGATACAAATGTTAATAGGTTGTAAAATGTATACACTGCCATTTCTTTTCAATTTCCATGCAACACATGCAGCTAAATATAACTCAAGCAATATGCTCTGTAATTCATAGCATTTGAAGTACAGCAATTCTTAAAATGCCAGTTAGATATGAAAAACAAGAACCTGATAAATCCAATATACGGCAATAAAAAGGAGGAGGGGAGGAATAAAATAATTAATTACCTCATTATTCTATCACCTATCGCTGTTAAAATGATATTATATCTAGTAAAGGGAATAACAACTGGAGTCATTCACAAGTGCTGGGTACCATGTTTTTCAAAGGTTAGCATCTCTTACAAAATGTGCTCTATGAATTCCAACTGAGAAGGCTCCTTCCCAGTGTATGAGTCAGGATATCAGACTACTTGGATTTCAGCAAAAATAGTATTCAGATTATATAACAGTACACAAAGTTAAGTTATAAAATGCAGTAATTCTTCACAGCAGCTGTATCATCATTTCCATTTTACATTCATATTTCTTTAGATTTTAACCTACTAGTTGTAGCTTTTCCAGGCTCAGCCTCCACCCCCAGATCAACTTCAAAGTCCAAACAAAATTAATTCAGTCATTTAAGTAGGAAATCAGCCCTCAGAGAGCTGTTTTGACTAATTTGTCAAAATTAAGATAAATTCATTAAAAACTGCACTCTCCATGTAAGAGGAACATTTTGCATAGATTTTTTCCCCTCCCACAGATTACAAGGTACAACCTCTGTTTGAACTAAACTTGCTGGACCCACAAAGTTTTAAAGAAGAAATGCCCTTGCATGTGTCCACAGTGAAAGACCTGCACATGTTGTCCTATTTGTCAGAGAAGGCACCTTTTCCTGGGGATTCCCTAAAATGCACAGGAGGTTATCTACTCTGGTAAGTATCTAGCTAAACTGCTCTGCTGTAGTTGGAAGGTTTTAAATTTTTTTTTCATTTTAAAATATTCTATGCACTTCCTTATCCATTTTGCTAAAAAGAACATGCATTGACTGGCCCAACAACATGAAGAAATGAATTAACTGCTTAGCTTCTTTTAGTCACTTGTGAAGATCCTTCCTACAGTGATGCTCAGTGGCTACAGAAATGCTGCTGAAAAAAGTTGGATGTCACACTCAATTACTTCTTTTAAAGAATGTCCTTCTGTGTCAAAACTCTTCCTAGCTGACTCCTAGTCAACATGCAGCTGACTTAGCCAATCACCCAAAGGATCGTGGTATTTCTCCACATTTTGCTGCTACTATTTGAAATCTTTTTCAAAATATTAAAGCAGGTGCAGACTTTGCCCTGTCAGTCCTTCCTGATAGCTCAGTTTCAGGTTAGTTGGTGGGAAACCACCTATGCTCATTACATTTTGAGATTTACAGGCATCTACAATATGAGATTGTCCCTTTATCTATTCTTAGATTATTTGAGAAAAAGATCAAACCCTTAGCTTGAAAACACTACAACTTGGATTTGCACCCAAATAATATTCAAATAATGGAAGCCTTGTAATTAGATTTGCAAAATGAACAACATTTATTCATAAATCTGAAATCTACCTCCATCTTACTAAAAATAAGGTGAGATGCAGCAGGAAGTTCTCAATTTATTTAGAGCTCTGTTTAACAGAGCTATCTGAAGGGTATTTCTGCCACTTTTTTCCTTAAGAGGAAGCTACAGATCATGATTTCAGAGTACAGAATCAGAAATCTACCCTTCTCTTTCAGTTGAGAAAGCTGTACTTCACTGTAGGAAAATGACTCTGAGATAGTTTGCTTTATCTGAATTTCTCCACCTGTAGAGTTTCTGCTCAATGTAAACAAGAGCTATTTGGTTTTTAAGAAAACACAGCCTAAAGAAAAAGAAATTGATTGTAGACAAAGCCAGTAATGCTAAATATTGGAAAAGGATTGTTAGTCAAACAGTTTTTAGCATTCTGTTTCAGAGAGCTACAACAGCCTTTTTTAAATCTTTTGTCCTATTGAAAACGAAACTTTTTTTCTTCATTACATAAAATACGTTCACAAACATAGATTATTGCAGGGTAGTCTTTCTTCTTCAGAAAAAAAAAAACAAACTACTCAAAACCAAACCAAACCCACAAAAAAAAGACCAAAGCAGCTCCCCCTAAGTATTCTACAGAGAGAAAAAAAAAAAATCGACTTTATTACTCATGTATTAATGCCATTAACTATCTTTAAAAGGTGATTGGAAAGTAAAGTATTAGATAAACTTGAAAAAATGAGATTTAGTAACGGAATTGTTAGGTAACACAAGTTACTGAGTGAGGAAAGAGAAAAGAAGCCTACAGAAAGCATCCTGGTGGAGTGGAGCCCCAGACTTGCAGGCAGTTTTGTGCCATGTATTGCTAATGGTCCTTGAGCAGGCTGTAGGAATGGAATCATGCAGCACATTGAGGGTGGGGAACTTTTTAATAGTGAGGGGACTGTAGGGCCTTGAGAAAAAGAAAATCAGCAGTATGAAATTGACTGATACACCTCTGAGCTTCCTCCTGGTGAAAGGGAACACTCATTAATTAGGAAGGACAAAGTAGGAAAGAGTGCAGGCCGCTGGGCTTGTGTCTGATCACGAGCCTCCACTGGAACAGCCACACACAAGAGAGGAGGAGGACACAGCTCCAGCTCAATGTGCTCAGAGAATCCTCTCTAGACCAAGAGTAACAACCACTCAATTACTCCAGCAAAACCCAAACACTGCAGGGGGCTGGGCTACCACTTTCAGGCAAGAAGTGAAACTTGAAGGGGAGACAGAAACCAGTACGATGGCAGGAAACCCATGAATTTTTACTGCTAAGAGTGGGAAAAACTTGGCACTCAGAATAAGGGGGCAAAACCTGAAAATGGACAGGATGAACATCATTCAATGATGAGTACTGGGCATGAAAAATTATTTCAATCAAAACAGAATGTTAGCACAGAACAAAATGACCAGTTTTAGTTCATGGATACCCAAGGCAGCAGCAATGCTTTGAGTTAGCTTCCTACTCGTTAAGAGACATGGGGGATTTTATATAAATTTGGTCAGTTTGTGAACGGGATTTTAGGCTGTAACAACTGCCACAGTACGAGTAGAGAGCACTTCCAGTTCCTTTCACTCTAACATGAGATATAAATACTAAGAGGGCTTAGAGCTATAGCCTTTGAGACCATCAGTGTCTGCTTTCTTTCTGGAAATCCAAATTCCTTTTAGCACACACAGGATGTCTTACTTTTCCTTAGTATCTCAGAGTGCATTTGGAAACTCCTGAAACCTGAAGAGTAAGAGGGAATGTAATACTCAGAAGTTAAACTGGAAAACTTCACTGCTTGCACACACACAAAAGCAGAACAAAATGATCTGATCAGGCATTAAACCTGAGCAATGAAAGCCTGCAGGAAATCTTAAACCAACACTGACTATAAAGCAACTTTTTTCAGATTTTATTTTATTTTATTTTAGTATGGGGGAAGAATAAGGGAGCAGGGGACTGCATAAAGGATTTTGATTATATCATTCTTTTGGTTGAATGATCTTTCCTAGGTGATAAAGTGTTACAGGAAGAAATCTCACTACACAGAGAGGAAAGAAAGCATGTCAGATAAATTGTAAATTCATTTAGGATGTCCCCACTAGTAGGAAATGGTAACAGCTGTGTGATACTTGTGTCACTTATCACATTGCTACAGAAACTATTAGAATGTAGAGCCAACATGGTGCATGAAGAGAAGCTATGAATCCTGTTTGAAAATGGAGATGGGTTTAAAACTGCAGGGCTTTCCACAGCTTGCTCTTCAATCACTGGATCATAATGAACATTGGCTCTGCAGGGGAAAATATCTCTGCCATTCCATATCTGCCTACAAATACTTAGTACTGCATGGAAAGTTAATGGATTAATACAGAATCTGTGTATATTGGCTTCTTCATAAAAACTGTCATTTAGTGAGCAGAATTTGTAATTTGCTTTGTAATAAACAACCACTGACTGTTCTTTTTGTCACCACTGACAATGTGGCAGCTTATGATTTCTATTTTAACTGCAAATTATTCAAAACCTTCTCTAGAAACAACTATTAAATTCTTCCTGATTTCCTAATGAACACATATTGTAAATTCCTGTGAAGAATTTGCATTGCTAGCGTAAGAAATTAATAGCACTGTCTTTGAAGAGGAGTAAAGCAAAGGTATCTGAGATGAGGTAAAATTACATCTAAAGCTAGTAAAAAAGGTATTGTCTGAAGTCTAGCAACAGAAATGTTGCTTAAATAATTTTAAAGTTTTGAAATTTGTGAACAAAGGTATTAAACCAACAATAGCAAATTGAGGGTTCAGTTTACTGAATGATCAAACAAGTAGGTACAGCTCTTCATATAAAAAAAAGCACAAAGCTTACTAAATGCATCTTTTATTAATGGTAACAGCTAGCAGTCCACCTTTTTTTACTGACATACATAATAATATTTAATAACCAAAAAAAAGGAAAAGGATTACATTTTCTCTTTCAGTGAAAAAGAATAATGAAAAATTGAACACATCAGTTTTAATATATGTGCTACAAACCCACCACTGCTGCACAACAGCAGTGAAAAGCCCTTGCTTTGCCAAAATAAGAACACCTAAGCTACAGCTGAAAGAAAATGCAGGTCCCTGTACCCAAATTTATGAACTTTCTATACTTATGACTAGAGGGAGAATAGTAAAAAATAAACTGCAAATATTTAGCACTGCGGTATTCAGCAGGCAAGAGATCAGCATAAACAGGTATTAGATCTGCAAGAGCCTTCCTGGCTTGCAGGGAAAATGCAGCTGTACATATCTTACACATAGGCAAACTGGACTCAGCCACCAAGCTCTTGGCCAGTTGTCAAACAACAGCTTACTCTAAGTCTATGAGGCCTGAGTTTCTTGATCTTTCACTCAAAGAAAGAAAGAAGAAAAAAGAAAGGCAAAAGCAAAGGCAAGAAGCGTGTTGCCCAGCAGGGACAGGGACAGGTATGGCCCTCACCTGTGTCCAGGGCCTCCTCGGTACCTGGCCCCCGGGATGAGCACAGGGTCGTCGTCGCTGTCGTCGGTCTCCTGCAGAGCCGAGGTCCTGCTGGAGGCCTCGTCCGGAGCCGCGGGCCCGGGGGCTTCCTGTGAGCCCGGCTCCTCGCCTGCCACCAGCGCCGTGGCACCGCGCTCGGGGCTCTCGCTGCACAGGTCTGGCTTGGCACCCTTTTCACAGGAGCCTCCTTCCTCTGTGCTCCCAGAGACAGCACCAGCACTGGGGCCGTGATTTTCTGCTTGAATTCCAGAGTGCTCAGGAGCAGGTTGATCTGATCCTGCTAAAAAGCAAATATTGGGGGAAGTAAGTCACACCATTAATGATTATAGTCTGTTTTAGAAATGGTCAGTGAAGTTAAGTTATGCAAACTGAGTTCATATTTCATCCTCTCCTTCTTCCCATAACTATTTGAAAGAGTACAGACACATACTTGCTTCTGTTGTCTCTACAGCTTCATCTGTATTTTTCAGCTCTTCAGCACTTGCATCTTCCTTGAGAGATTCATCAGGAACCCCTAAATTAAGCAATTTAATAGTAAACCACATGATTTCATTTAGATGCACATCTATAATGTAAGCAAGTCTAAATAACACCAGCACTCCTAGAAGAAACGAATCCAAGCAACCCACTCCAAAGTCAATGTCTCTACTAACATCTCAGCTATCAGTCACATAAAAATCAGTATCTATAAACCTGCCTAGTTGACCAGGTGAACACACTAACAAAGAAAAATGCAGTCATTTCTTATTCCTTAATGTACTTAATAGCCTATGCTGTGAGAACTTTAGCAGCAAAAATAGCATCTGTACTCTTAATACAGACACTTACTATTATTTCTGAACACAAATGAAGTTATCAGTCTACTAAAAGGGATTTTTTTTTTTTTGGTAAGTATTCCTCTGGAACCAGTCGTTTGATTTGACTGCCCTTTTGCTACTGAACTGAGTAAGACAAACACATTTCATAAAACACACTGAAAGCTTGAAAGAAATGTAACAAAATTCCAAGCACTCATTTATGATTGCAGTTGTTCTATTTTTCTATACAAATCAGGGCACAACATGCCCCTAAGAAGAATAATGTTTTTAGAACTAAAGACAAGATAAGTTAATGTTTATATTTATTTGCAGCTATCTCAAGTTGGTGTCTTCTTTCCAAAGCATGGGAAAATTTATGTTTATTATGGCTGTCTTCAGCCTTCTGCCAGTGTGTGCAATGGGAGTCTGGGACATAGGAGGACAGAAGTTTTGCCTTGGCATTAGAAATTCCACAGCTTCTTACTTGTTTCTTCCCCGTCAGCCCCTGACTCGTCCAAAGCTGTTGTTTTTACAGAGTCTTCTTGGCCTTCAGTTTTGCAATGACTTCCACTCCCTCTAGAGCTTGAATTTGTGCTGCTCCTGGCAACATCAAGTGGAAAAAGAAAATCACTTAGGATCATGTAAGTACATAAGATCATTGCAATAGCACAGCCTGACCAACGTCCTCTGTCTCACTGCAGTCGAGTGAGAGCTCCTGGCAGCAGCTACAACCAATGCACAGCAATTTCAAAATTCTCTTTTATTGTGTCTATTGCCACTCATCCCACACAATTCCTCTGCATCACAGAGCCCTGTGCTCTCCTTCCTATCTTTTTTTTTTACCTTTAAAGAATGTCATCATTGCTTTTCCAAATATTGTAAGAACTCCAAAGGATTTGCTTTATTTCACTATTTGCACACTTTTTAGATGTATAAATAAGCAGAAATCTTCTTATTAGAGGTATGACAAGCTATCAAGTGAGCAGTAATAAATAACGTTATTCCATTCAATTAAAAATTTGACTGAGATAAAATTTGATTTTATGATTCAAAGTCTCAGATAAATTTGATTCAGATAAGTCTTCAGGTCCTTCACCATTAATTATCATTCCTGTACCTTTTGAGGTATAGACTTTCAGTTCTCAAAGTTTTGTTATTTCTCAAGATTCTCTATAAGCTGGTATTTGACATTTACTCTCCATTCATGTTTAGACAATTATTGTGGGACACCAATTTCTCTTTACAATATGGAAAATGAATCCTCAGGAAATATGTGAAATGCTGTCCTGAATGTCAGTGAAATTCATGCCTTTAGACTCTCTAGCAAAGACTTTCAGGAAGTGCAGTCTTGCTGCAGAGCTCTTATGTGATGCCTAAAACTCAGGCAAATCATTGGACAAAACCAGAAAAAAAGCCAATTTAAAGCATGGTTCTCAAGAATTTAACTGTCTTTTTACAAATATCTTCTGACCTGTATATAATATTAGCAAATATTTAATATGCTACATTGTTAGAAGCAGCACAGATCATGCTTAGTCCAAATTCTTGAGAATCCAGCCTAGACTTCAGGAATTTTATTTCTTATGTTAAATCAGAGCTTTTATTCCTCTTGATGAGCAATATTCTGTGTATTCATTGCTGTACTGGATTTGGAGGCTGTAGGGAAATTTTTGTTAGTCCTTTCAGTATTTCTTCTAAATCCAGAATTTTCAGAATTGTTTCTGAATGGCCAGGCAAGAAGGGTACTGCTAGACACCAAGTGGAGGATTTTTGCTATTTCATGTCTCATTTTATAAACTTAATCATAGCCTAAACAGTAAAATATTTTTTTGACTCTTAGGAATCTGCTTTGTAGCTCAATGCTCATTTTACATGTCTTCCTCTATTTTATTTTCACAACCTCCAATTCTCTGATTAGGGGGTTGTTATCTGTTCTCAACAATTTTGTCAGATGGAATTGCATCCTGCTCCTGTTGCTCCATTCTTCAGCACAATGTTTTTAGTCAGCCTCTGGACTGACAATGACTTGCAACTTTGTCCTACCAGAAAATGCTTCTTCCTCTCACCACCCACACCACACTACCCACCACCAAACTCCATGGCATTTGCTGACTAACTGCAGAATTATGTAAAAGCATCATAGCAAAACTGATTTTTTCAAAGTTTGCTGGATCTTGGAGGCAAAATCAGTGTTTTAAGTTTCCAAACTGTGAGCAAGGTGTATGTTTTCTGTCTAAAGCCACAGCACTTGAGAGTGGCTAAATGTGGTTGGGTTTTTTCCCCTCGGTAACAATAAGCAAACATTTCTCCTTACTGCCTCCTACAATAATTTTGAAAATGTAAGTAGAGGAGTAGAAATGAGATAAAGTAAGGATGATGGTTGTTCTGGGAGATCCCAAGATGTTCTACTGACAGACTTGGACACAAAGCCAAGTACATGAGGCCATTAGGCAGTGTGTGTTCCTTATTTGGAAAGGATGTCACCACTGCAACACCTAAGCAGTCCACAAAGTTGCTATCTCAGCCTTGTGCATTCATCAACACTCCTTAGACACAGAAATATTAATTTCAGTGTTTACAACTCAGGAACTGAGTCACAGAAAGACTCTTTTGCAGAATAGCATATGAGAAGTCTGGTAACCCCTGGACTACCATTCCATCCCTGTACTACTCTGCTTTATAACACCTTGATATTATGCCAGGGTTTGATGAAAATAGCATGTTTCAAACTATGTTTGCATTATAGAGATTCACAGTAAACACACAAACAAGAAGTCTCTTGTATAAATTTCACATTAAAGTATATCTTCTGAATGCATTAAGAACTACAGCCAGTTCAAATTGTGTAGATACACCTAAAATAGGCATAAACCACAGGGAAAATAATTTATAGCTATGCTAGACAAGTGTTATTGATATGTGCGGATCATGAACTAGTCAAAACCAAAATTACTTGTTCTTACCACTCATCAGTGAAGTCCAGTTTTATTGTGCTTGTAGTTGTTCCTTCTGTACTGTAGTGCAAACTTAAAACTGGTTCACCTGTTCCTGTTCGTGGCTTATCACTCTCTGTAAATATGGGGTTGATAAAGTTTGAAAAGGCATTAGAAATGTACATAAAGTTGCTATAATTCTGAAGATTAATTTAATTATCAAATGTGGTAGTAACATATATAATGTCTGTTTAAGATCTCTTACAGCCCAAGCAAAAAGTTAAAAAGTTCCAGAGTAAACAAACCAAATTTGCAATGCTTGAAAAATGGTCTAAAATTATATCTAATTATAAGAGCAAACAAAGGAGATGCTGTCCTTCAACATGCAAGTAAATAAAATTTCAGATAGACACACAATATAATCATTAATAAGCAGATCCATTTTATAGCAAATACATTAATAGGATTAGTTTTTTTTGAAGTGGTATTCAGTCTTTTTGCCTTAGTAAATACCCATGAAAAAAAAAAATTATGAGATCCAGACATAATCACCCTAGAAAAATCACCATCCTCTACTTTGTTGCCTACTTAGAACCCAGACAACTACCAGTACCCTTAGGCCTGCTGTAAATTGTCAGTCAGTTGTCATAAAAATACTGCAAATTCATGTTTCAAGAGTTTTATGCTTAAAACCCTATTTTATATTATCATAACTGCAAGCAGAAGGGAGCACTTGCAAAATGAGCTCATTCACGATGTCCAAAAGCAACAGAAGTGAATGGAACTGAAAAGCGTGGCATACTGGTCACTCCTCTGCTGCAGAGATGGTTCTAAGGATGTTAATGGGCTCCTTCAGAACAGAACTGCTCAAGGACATCCATCCATCCATCCATCCATCCATCCATCCATCCATCCATCCATCCATCCATCCATCCATCCATCCCTCTATCCCTCCATCCATCCATCCCCTTTGAGTAAAGTTCATGGTCACCATCTAGCCACAAATGGCAAGTTTGCCATCAGTCCTGAGGCTGGGCAATACTAAAAAGTTCATGGACAGCAGCATCAGACCGAGCCTCGCTACCGAGGTGCCATTCTCTCAGAACTCAGAGGGAAGGTTTATTTAGTGCATTCAAATGGCCACTAAAAGCTGCTGCAGTCTTGCTTTTCATGACTACTGAGCCTTTTATCTCAGCATTATTTGGACAAAACCTTCTGTCCTTTCTTTAGTTTATAGAATACAGAAACTGGACTATAAATATCCTGGCAGTATTGGCAGCACACTGACAAGTGTGATAAAGGAAAAGCTGCAGATGATCTTTGTGGAAGTCAGTTAAAACCTAACGTTCCACTCAAACACAAGCCTACAAATTTCCCCACTAAAAAGGCTGTTATCATAACAGTAATGGATACAATAGTGGCAGGGGATACTTCATGTTAAAGATACAATTGATTTATAGTAACTATGAGATACCACATCAGAATTTAACTTAACAATCAATGCTCATATTTTTAAACTGCTGACAGGCAGAAGCCCACTCACAGGATCAGAGCAGTGATCAGCTGTGCCAAAGAACTTTAAATATTCCAACTTTCTACATGTTCTGAAGAGAAACTTGAAACCCCAAAACATGCCACAAAACCTCTGAAAAAACAAATTAGAATATTTTTATGTGAAAGAGAATTAACCAATTACAACCATGATTCTAATTACGCACAAGGTATGGAAAGAAAAGCTTATAGCCCCTTTAAAGTAAAGTTCCTGTTGCACTCTTGTTAGAGTGGAGCAAAGATAAAACTGAATAAAAGAAAGTTTATTTAAGGAACTGGAAACCTAAGAAAAATGTAAGGAGATATTTTATACTGCTATATAGACAGTTTGAACAAAAGTGACATTCTTTCTTAACTAAACGGGTACTTCCTCTATTTTTTGAAATTCTATGATTTATAAAATTTCTTTTTATAAAAGTCTGTTCAGCCTTTAAGCATCCCTTCCTCAGCAAGTAGAAATACTGATTGATCCCAAATACTGCACAAGTCACCAGGAACTGACACTGAAAGTCAAAAGTGAGAGTTGGAGAATTCTTCCGCTTCCTTGTAACAGCTACAGACAAGACAGATCTTTCAGCTGGGAACCCAGCTAAAGACAGACAATTTCCTGCTGTGAATAATCCATGACAACCCCCAAATAATGACTGTACTCATGGACTTCCTACTGCTGTGAAAGGTTGGTTTCAGCACAAAACTACTTAATGCTGCCAATCAAAGTAACCAAACATTGCTATCTACAATGAGCTTAATTGAATACCAGGCTTGTATTTCTTGTCTTAAAATCTCAGGAGCTGAAAATCTAACCAAGATGCATAAAGCCTGGCTACACTCCCTCTGGAAGGAAAGCTCATTTTTGTCCACACCCCAAAATTAGAAGAATTGCTGGAGGCTTCACTAAAGAGGGCACTGACTGAGAAATTATTTTTGCAAGTTTCTGGAAACAGATAACTGTTAAACCATACTGGATAATAGCATTTCCCTAAATTTACAATAACGGGAACTACAGTTTGGATGGGGTCAGTTTCTTCTTTCAAACAGTTTTAGGGCATAACAGACACTAATAAGAACAGGAAACTTTTTAAAAGACAGATGAGAGAAGAATCTGATGATAAACTGCAGAGAATTAGTTGTATGGTTCAATTTTGATACTGAATTTACACTGCTAATGAAAGCTGACTGGGAGCCTCTGTGAAGAAAACGAATAAGCTTTGCCTCCTACAGAACTGAACATTCTTTCAGAGAAGCCACATAAACCCTACAAATCTGAAACTCTGTTTTCAGGGAGAAATGTGATGGCTAAATACTGCCCAGATTAGAAAGAAGCTCTGTTCTCTTCCTCTGCCAAGTTCATCCCATCAGGGCAGATCTACTTCACCCTGATAATGAAGGGAAGCAAAGGAAAATGGTCCAAATTCTGTGATTTAGGTGATTCAGTTTATTAATCTGGTTGCCAACTCTAGCAGGATAATCACTGCTACAAGAGAAATCTGTAGCTTGTCAACACCTTACTAAACTCTATTCTAAACTCCTCAAAAATACCTTGAAACTTTACTTAATTTTACAGCCAAACACAAGATGTTTTGAATACACTATTAACAACTTACAATTATTTCATAAACAACCCTGTCTAAACCACACTCCCATGAAATGGTCCATTCTCCAAGTGCCTACACGAAGAAGGCACTTTTAAACTACCACTCTTAAAACTGAAGACAAAATTTCACTAATTATCTTACATGAAAAACAAATCCACAAACCAAATGGCACAACTGACAGCAACAACCTTCAGACCCACTTTTTCCCTTAGAAAATGAACCTGTGCAAGTGTAACTTCACAGCTACTGGGGCTCTCAACTCTAAAGGGTAAGTGCATAAGTCCAAGTCTACAGATTGCATTTCCTAACAAAACTAACACTGTAAGGGGCTTCAAGTCAGCTTGCCACGTCTCAAATGCTGCCCTGTTCACTCATCTATTGGCAACCTCATGAGAAGAGGATAGATAATTTCTCATTAAAAAAACCCAAAAGAATTCCTATCCAGCACTATATTGTGTGTGAACACCTAAGAGAGATACCTCTGGAAGGGGGAAAATTTGATCCAAAGAGGAGAAAATAAGTTGTGTATTTCAGAAAAACAGGAATTCTGTGAGAATACCTAAACACATTAAATTTTATCAGGCCTCAGGCTCCCTCTTTACTCATTCCAACTCAGGCAGTACCTTAAAATCCTAACACTGCAATAGATCTAAAGGCCAACCCTCCACTATTACAATCACAGTCCAAAACATTTTTAAGAAGTCAAGTGTAGATGACTGTGATCCATTTGAAACCATTCTGTACTCACAGGAATGACTTTCAGGTTCTGCTGGACTGTCAGAATGCTGGCATTATAAATGTATGTGATTGCAGTAGGAATCAAAAGACCTTTAAACCCAAAACCAGTCTTAAAACATAAATGCCAACAAGAGAGACTGGTCCAACAGAAGACAGCTGATTCAGTACTAAATTAAGAGAAGGCAGGAATAAGAAGGGAAGGTAATTCTGTATGAAAAGAACTGTTAGGACTTCATTAACTACTTAGATTATTTTGAGATTTCAAATAGAAGTGAAACTAATGCAGTTATACTTCAAAAATTTAACTGGATCTCAGCAAACTATTCTTTCTGGTCATCACTTGAACAAAATATTTCCTAATAAATTTGCTCCTTTTTCAAATTCCTAGTTTTACAAATTAGAAGTAACATTGTCTGCTAACAAAGCAGAAAAACATTGCTTTAAAACTGGTGTACTGAAAAGCAAATGTATTTTGGTTTGGGGTTTTTTTTTAATATATTAAAAAACCTAAAGTGCTTTTATAAGAGGGAATCTCTTAGTTCAAGTAACTTACTGCAGAAAAAAAACCAGTTTCCCCGAATTTTTACAGTTGTAAGGATCTTAGGAAACTTACAGACTTTCTATATTAGTCCTATGTTATTCTACTCTGATCAAATAATGTTTTATTCTGAGTTTAGAACAGAGAGCATAACTTGGCCACTTGTTGTATGCAAGTTTTCCAGCTAAACCTGATTGTTGGAACGATGTAGACTACTAAACCATGAATAATTAGCAAATCTACACATTGAGTTTGAAGACTACTTCATCATAAAATGTATTTCCACAAAAAGAATTTATTTTGTCAAGGTGCAGCTTGATTTTTTTTTCCCAACATTCTGGCATCCTAAAATAACCCACAATCTCAATAGTTACCAAACAGGCTATTTTTCAGAAGTGGGATTTCAAAATGGCTTTCTAGTTTAGAATGGGAAAGAAGACCAAGCTGTTTTGTGGGATTTAAGCTACTAAATCTCTACAGATGCTTTGATATGGAAGCATAATGCAGAGTGTATGGCAATCTATTTTTAAATTAGCATCTATCATTCCTTAATTATTCAGCCATAAATATTCCCTACAGATGACATTGACACAGCTGCAAGAGGGTCACCTTTGGCCCCCTTCAGTGCTCACTGATGCAGAATGAGCACAGAGAAAGCTCCCAAGCATCCTGTCCACCCTCAGTCCACAGGGATCCTACAAGGAACACCAGTACTTGTTCAGCAGGAGGGCTGAAGGATAAGGGCATACAGAGGGAAGATGCACCTCAGTGCAGTGGGTGCTCTGCAGTTACTCAAACTGTTCAGGAATAACAAAGCTGCACTCATGGGTAAGAGAAATTAATGTGGCATTATGAGATTAAAGGTTATTGCAACCTTGATATTTGCCCTTTGACCCAAGAAGAACCATTCAGAAAAAACCCAACCTGTTTAAATAATTAATTTTACTTTGCATTTTACTGTCTGGAGAATACATGAGACATGTACTGTACCTACACTGAACTGTAGTAATTGCATGAAGAATTGAGCTTAGGATGGCTTTCAAAAACAACAAGTAACCTCACTCTGTTAATCATATTGATCATTAAATAATGAGTTTCCAGCAGATCTGCTTACAGAATTCTACTTTATGTGGATGAACAGCATTTTTAGACTGTTTCTCATCATGAAAAGCAACTTTAAAAGGAAGCATTGCAATCAGCTATGGCTGGGTATAGCGCATTTCCTGTCACACGCACCCTGTGGCTCATCAAGTGACATGGATCCAAGCTGTTTGTTAACCACTGAAGAAGGAGAATCTGAAACAAAAACGAGATTTCAACTTAAAACATAAGCAGCAGAGAACTGCACAGCAATGTCACGATCATATGTTAGTTTAAAATAAAAAAAGCAGCAACATAAGGAAGCTTTGGGTTTGTTTAATGAGCAGCCAGCCATATTGCATTTTCTAGGCATGACAGAAGCAAAGCCACTTGTTTCAAACCATCATTTATTCACTGAACAGCCTGAAGCTTGCTGACATGTTGATAAGGAAAATGCCTGTCCATTACCAAATATTTTACTGTGTTCTTCGCACTTCTGACACGTCAGGAAAAACACTGAACAATCATGACTCCTAAAGCCTTTGCTCCAGCTACCAAATGACACCATGTGTAAAATGTAAATTTCAGAATATTTGTATTTCAGCATAAAATACTCCATGGCATACCAGTACCTCCAATATTTAAATACTGTTTTAATAATAATGTTTTAGAACATCAAAGCACCAAAAGACATCCCACTTATATGACAGTTTGGTAGTTCTGCATTCTTAGATGCTGCACCTCTGATGAGTGAGAACACGTCTTGATGATTTTGTCACAGTACCACACCTGTCAGTCTTACAAGCATCCCCATCAATCACATAAACAAACAAATAAATAGAATGATCACCCCCCCCAGCAGATAAGTGCCTTTTTTTCCCCTGAACACTACCAGTTAATAACTATCACCAGCACTCATCCATTGCACAGACACAACAAATGCAATATTCAGTATTTTCTGTGAGTCTATTTCCCTTGTCCCCTCTGAAGACCAGATCTTACTTCTGTATTATCTGAAGACGAGCTGATGTACATAAACTAATGCAGTATTCCAATGATATTGGCTAGAGTATCATATCTTGGTTCCACTTGTTAATCTTCTGTTAGAAACAAATTCATCCTAAACTAAAAGGATTTAATATCCTGTACTACAAACCGAGTCACAGTCTGCACACAGCACAGCGTGCTAAATGAATTGTACCGTAAATGTCCATCCTATACGTGGAAAGCAATGAAATAACACTCTCTCCTACAGGAAGCTCCCTTCCAGCTTTGAGCCAGAATCACCAGCAAGACCTATTCTGTAGTACAGCCATAAACCTGCTAAATTGACCAAGCTGCTTTAAATATATCTTTTCTCCAGCAGTCCTGCACTCCCAGCCTCTGGTGGAAGCAAGGCAGTGTTCTCCTTTGCTACACTGATATCCAGGTGCAGGGAAGGGGAGGAGGAGCAAAGGAGAGAGACCAGGAAAGTCTCAGGCAGTGTGTTCTGGAGGCTGCCTTGTTTTGGGAACTGGGCTTGCACAGTTTATTTCTGTAACTGAGGAATATTAAATTCATTCTGGTTTGTCTTCCTTGCTCAACCATGCCCATGCCTTGCACCAAGCACACCAAGACCACAGGATTTATCATCTAGATTTAGGGCACGTAGCTATTAAGTAGAAGATTTGTAGCATTAATGTAATTTACTTTCCAAAAGTGAAGTGTGCTTTACATATAATATCTAAATTAGAAGAGAAGGATTTACAGGGCAGTTTTTTCAATGGAGTAATAAGCCACTTTACAGAGGGTAAATCAGAGCAAAAAGCTGGTGTACAGATGCTCCATGTCATGAGATGCTCTCCTTGTGTTCCAGCTGACTCAGAACAGGACTCTGTGCCTCTTTCAAGGGCTGGTTTTGATCTCTGGCTCATAAAGTCCATGGCTGGGATTAACTTGTATCAGAAGTGCTAAAGGGAGGGGAGGTCCTGGACTGCAAGCTGAGAAACCTAATGCACGACAGTGATCCCACCCATGCTCTGTTTCTACACTCAGATCCTTTCCAAAAGCTCATATGCCCTTGTTTAAAAGGTGTTTTGTGCTGCCAAATATTTCACTTGGCTGGAAAAGCTCATCTAGTCAACTCTGTAATTCAGACCTGTATGATCAGAAGACTGAACTGAAATATTTTTATTAGAAGCATAAGAAATTATATCTATTACCCTTACCAGCACTTAGAATTTTATGAAGACCTCACACTATAGAGCAGTAAGTAAAAAAGTAAGTATGTTTTGCCATGTGCACCATTCAATCACAGTAAGTGAAAATGAAGAGGTTTCTAGGTAGAAGTCCATGCCAAGGGAGGCTTAAACCTCCCACATCTCACTGTTACATCCAAGTCTCCACACAACTTTGTGAATGCACTTCACGTTAATAAATGAGTACTTAATTAACATATAGGAAACATCCTAAATACCTGAACTAGCATGGTTAAGAATAAAGCTGTTTGTAGCAATTTGAAACCCCCTTGTTTCCTTTCCCAAGTACCCTGAAGCCACAGATCACCACCACCCCCTGAAGTGGCTCTGCAGTCTGGAACCCCCAGCTCAGGCAGGGAAATCAGCACGACCACGAAACCAGCCTCGAGAAGTTCAGGTAAATGCCTCTTTTTTTAATATATGGCTTTGTTTTGTAAAAAAAGTCTGAAAAAATACTTTCATAATTTCTTATAAAGCTTTTGAAAAAGAAGTATTACCAAAACTGTGCCATATAGTTAAAAAAACAAACAAAAATCCAAACTCTTACCTGAGCCTTCACAGGCTGGGTCTACATCCCAATGCAGTTCACCACTGGTTGTAATGTCACCAGTACATTCTAAACTGGAGCATCACTTAAAGAGGGAACTGGAGATTCATAAATTTGGGGAACCTCAAACAGAAAATAGAAGATAATTTTAAGGTCAGTTATATGCTGAAGCATCTTCCTATAGTTTGGGCAATCAGCACCTGACTTCACCAAAACATTAGCATGCCACCTCAGTTTTGGTTGAAAAAAATTCCTCCTTACATCACCAGCTTCAGGGTGAGTTCTGAAGCAGTGAGAACAGTTTTAGAACTCCTAAACATGATACATGTAGAGGAATCTAAGAAATTAAATACTTGATTTAATAACTATGAATAATTGTTTTGTACAGTGAATAAGCTCACAGTTACATTGTGCACTTCAAATAGACATTTCTACATCCGAGTGTCAGCAAAGAATTTAGTGATAAAAATGTCATTCCCTTGTTCTCCAAAAGCTTTAACACAGAAATGAAGGTCCAGTTTGCTCTGCTTTAAAGACTGACTGTATAAACCAACCAAAAGTTTAAAAAAAAAAGTCACTTTGCAGCACAGGTTCTGCAATATGCCAGCATGCACATGTATGTATCTGCAGGCCACAGCAAATGCAGTCTAAATCCAACTTTTTCCTCAGAAAAAAAGGGGCTAATATTGATTCATGTTTTATGGGTAAGATTAGGTACAATGACCACTACAGGAACCCTTGATCTATAATAATGTTTTTTCTTTTTCCCTTCATGATCAGCTGGTTCACGTTTCTGTTACTCTTCAATTTGAATTCCATCTCCTTAAAATTCTCAGAATGAGAAGTGATGTAGTAAGGGTGATGGATATGTGGCATAGCAGCAATAACAACAGGATAAAAAGGTTTACTTTGTTTGTAGTTTGCATATAGCACATAAATGTAGTTGTTTAAATAATGCACAGGATCTAAATGTTATGAAATACTACAAAAATGCAAGTAAGAATCTAGGCTTTGAGGGAGAAACCATACAATAAATAAAAATCCAAACTAAACTGAAATATTTACCATAGTTCCCTAATTAAAGTGGCTACAAAAAAAAAAACCTGAATTGACTCAATACCTAAGCAAAGGCTTGAAGACAAAATAGACCTGATCCATGCAGCACACCCTGCTTCTAAAATTCAGCCAGATTCCAAATTTAGACAATACTTAAGAGGGCTATCCACTAAAACAAAATCTCTGTCATCTGAGACCTTTTGTCTCAAATAGTGAATCATTACTCATCTCCCTTTCACATTCAAAAATATAAACTTTTGACCATATTTTTCTAAATAGTAAAAGTTAACTACTACAGATTGATCTTAAAAATCCTCATGCAACTGGGAGACAGAATAACTACCACACAGTCTCATTTTCTATTAAACCTGTAAGAGCTTTCAGCTCTTGACATTTTCTACTTGTAATTTCTTACATGGCTGGGATATTTTTCTCCTCCTACTCAAGCTTCTGTGATTGCAAAGATAAGGATTAATAAGGAAGTACAAGTCAGAAGAAGTGGCCTTAGTCTCACACGGAATTCCCTCCAAAATTGCAAGTGCAAATTATACAACTTTTACCAGAGCAGGGATTGAGAACTTGCAGACACATTTTGGGGTGCAATTTTTTTGTTTGAAAATTTACAACTAGTATGTGCCTGAAAACTGAACACCTGCCTCATGACAGGGCAGCGAAGACAACCTTTCAGGAAAAAGAAAAAATAGAGATTGTCTCTACATAGGAATTTATTACTTTTAAAAGACTCCAAACAATCCAAAACTCCTCACTTATTTTTCTCCTACCATATTTTTGCAAAGTCAGCTAAGCACATGGTTAGAAAACAACTGTGTCTATGGAGAAGCAAGAGACCAAAGAGGTGGAGCTCTGGTTTTCCAAAGGAATAGATTATGAATAACCAACTTGCAAAAATAAACCTTGGAAGGTCAGAAAAGGAAAACAAAACAAAGTAACTTTCAAAAAAAGAAATGAGCAAGTACAGAGAGTATCTCCATGTCCAGAGTGCAGAAATCTTATGAGGTAAACAAAAAATGCAAAGGTGATCCCCAGTCAAAAGAAATGAGCTTCATTTGTTCCCACCCAGAGCAGGGGAAGGAGGAATGCAAAGGGAGAAGCTGACAAAGCACAACAGGAATATCTTGTTTTTACACATACAAATAGAAAGGAAAAGACAATGTAATCGTCTACCAAATTTCCCTAGAACTGATTGACCAAACATATTAAATATTTTCAAATTTAAATTTCTCCTTTTATAACTTCCACTGCCTATACTGCTGAAGGCAACAATTCCACCCACTAGACCAAACCTCAAGAAGATCCATCCTAATGAGCTGGAGGTCAGGGACAAAAGTGGTTCCCCCTTTGTCTCCCCAGAAATAAATGTTTCCACAGCACTGAGTAAATCTGTCTTTCAAAGTAATTATTTAGTAAGCAAAATGGTTACATTTTCAAATTCATTGTCATTACAGGCAGAAAGAGATAAATATTTGAGAATTAATTTCCTCCAAGGCTGTGTATGTGGCTCCTGGTGATCCCAAACAAAAGGACTGGATGTTTCCAATAGTTCCTTTAAAGTTCTAAGCATGTGGGAACTCAAAACACCAAGAGGCAGTTTTGGGGGGATCCCAACTACATACAAGATCCCTCAGCCTCCCAGTCAAAGCAATTACTCAGCTCAAACCTTCCCATTTGTGGCAGTATGGATCCGACTGTGTGCTGTAGGAACCCCACGAGCAACAGGGAGTAAAAAATTCACATTGCATTCTTGAAGGAGCAACAAGGAAGAGATGGGAGAGATGGATCAAGTGAAACCCACACCAACACACCCTTCAGAGGTAGTAAAATCCCCACAGATAAACCTGCAGACATAGCTGTAAACAAACTTTATTCCCTACTTCAATTCAGTGGGAAGCAATTTAGTAAAAAAAATTTAAAAATTAAGCCATTCTGAAAAGGAAATGGAAGATCAAAATCTATTGACTGTGTTAGTTATGATTTTTCCTCTATAAATACTTATATTTGAGTTAATAAATTCTGATATTCAGTTAGCTGGAAAAAAAAAAGACAAAACCAAAACTGGTAGATTTTTGGGGTGGTTTTTTTTTGTCCTGGTAGGATCCTACAAGGCCACCACTACCACTGCTCTTCTTGTTCTCCTCCTACAGGTAACAGGCACCCATGGTTGCCATCCCTAAGACAGGCACACACCCCCCCTCAGGATGTAGTGGTTTCCAAAACACTCTAAAACCTCACTGCAGTATTTTCTAGTGTAGGAATTTGTTCAAAATTCAGTAACTGCATATTGTGGCTAGAGCATCTGCCACTGTTACATCAAGTTGTTCTGTAGGGCTCCAGATTAAGAAATAGACTGAACCACGGCAAGACAGCTGTAAATGTGTGACACAATCCTTAAAAGCAATTTAGCCACATCTCAACTGTCACAGGATTTATCCACGGAAGAGACACTGCCAGACATGACTTTGCAACACAAAATACACTGAATTCTCACACAGCATGCAGCTCACTCGTTTTTACATAGTGCCACGACAAAGTTTGCTTCAAGTTTATGCTGCAGGGTTTGCCTCTTTATTCATATGCATGCTTCTGCCCTAACTTTCTCAAATATGTTATTGCAAACATATTTGAGGCTTTCTTGTAATCATTTTTAATTTCAGTAAGACAAGAGATAATGGTGAAATGAAAAGTTGCTCTGTTCAAAAAAGGAGAGCACATCTAGGGACTTTGGCTAGGTGCAAGTATTTACACTACACTTATTGTAAAACCATAGCACTGAAGAGTGCCAAAACTCTGTTTTACTGAATTGTTACTCTGATTTAGAACACATGCTAACCCAAAGCCAAGTTGTAAATGTTACTGTTGGATACTAGCAGCACCAAAATGCAATTTCAGAGTGTAATTCTCCTACTCAGAACACAGCAGTTTCTTGCTCAGCTGCTCTAATGCCCATTACGCAAACCTGATACCATGCACCTAGAAAACCATTTCCACATAGGATCACTCACTCCAAACATGTTAGATCAATAAACCTGTCCAGACAACTGTTTCCCTGACCATGTGATGATAAACACCACCACATGCAAGGCAGGACAAGCAGCGAATGCAGGAAATGCCTTGTTCTGGAGGAGAAGCATCTCAGCCAACAACAGCAGCACGAACTACAGCTACATCATCTGCTGGAGAAACCTTGGCAAGTGACAACCTGCTGCCTGAGGGTCCTGTGAGGAGCCCCTAGGGGAGGCCTGCTCAGAAGAGGAGGGCTGTGATGCAGAACCCTCAGCCAGCTCTCGCTGTCTCTGCTGCTCTGCCTTCTTAAGCCTCAGTCGCTGCAGGCCCCTACGGATTATTGCTAACTCAGGTCCCATTAACTCTGACAAACAGGGAGGGGAGACAGAGAAAGGGGGTAAAGAGAGAAGCATTGAGCAATCAATATATAAAATAGAGAGGAGGGATGGGGGGACTGACCAAAAAGACAAGCAACAGGTACTAAGTGTCATTACAGTGAAAAAAAATTCACTAACATCCAGAAATCATAGAAATATCGAAATTGAAGGCATGAATCACAGGACTTAAATGTTCAGGATTCGTGCCATACAATACAACCCCCTCCCCATCTCCAGCAATGAAACCATTAAACAAAGAATTATTTAAGGAAAATAGACACAGCCTGGTTAAATCAAAACAAAGCACACAACAGACGTATTCATTTTGATGTTCCTAACACACAGAATAAATGAGAATATTTGGTGTGAAACTATGCAACTGTGTTCTACACAGTTTTCAAAATGAATATAATAGCTGCCTGATGTTTCCAAAAAAAAAAAGGTAAATTTTGATCAAAACAAACCAGTGCAAAAAGTAAACTGGAACTATGGAAAGAGGTGGCAGAACAACAGCTGAACCAAAAATACACTTTTCTATGAACTCATTTTTAATTTCAGACATTCTCTGTGGTTGAGGATTCAGAGTCTGAAATCACTGTTAAGTGGTCCTACAGACAAAGTAATTTACAGGATCATATGCAATTCTTAGTAGCATCCTCTCAATATATTATTCTTTTAGCCCCATCCTTAGAGGCTTCACTGTTTTCATCATTTTGTCTTTATTCATTTGCCAGTTAAACTATTTTGGCATGTTAAGTTCATTGCCTGATTACCAGTACTTTTGCAAACTGCTATAAAATGAGGTGTCCAAGTAATTTTTTATTCTTTCCATGCCCTTTGCAGATTTGCTCCACTTACACAAGTGCTGTGTGGCAAGTGCTTCTCTTTAAATAATACACATTGTGTCTTTAATAGCAGTGTCTGAATCACCCTAAAACGTGTGATTAAAACAGTAGAGAGCATTACATTGCTATGGGGCTTTTCAGCCAGGCAAAAGCTTAACGAGTATTCTGTAACCCTTATCCACACAATGAAACAAACAAGTCTTAAATTTTCTTTTATAAAGAGAAACAAACCCAAACCCAGGATCCAGTAATAAAAGTCAGTGACAAGCACCAGCTGATACTGACTGGTCATGAGGTTTAATGTACGTAGTCTAATATCATTCCTGGGAAAAACATCCTCTCCGTTTCTGGTTGATAAGGTGTAACAAAAATAAAACTACATCGTTCCTAAAAGGAATATGGCATCAAAGAGATTTGCTATGAATAGTTTTCATGTCCCAAAACCATTTATGGAAATAAAACCTCCAAACAGCCTAGAAAATACTTTTAAGGGAATTTCAATGATGCCTTAAATGGCAGTTTTCAGTACTTGCTGCTGGTTCAGTTCCACTGAGTTGAGACAGCCACAATTTAAGATGTAACAAGAACTACAATACCAAATGCAAAAGCTGCTATCCTGGATATGTTCAGTGACAATAGCTTTTAATATATTCCAGAATATCTAAGCAAATGATTATTTTGCCAGCAAATGGAGTGAGGAAATAGAAATTAAAAAACCAGTTATTGTTGCATTCTCATTCAAAATTTAAAAGCAGTAACCTTATATCAGAACACACATTAGGGTTAAGCTTTGTACTAATTAGCCAACTGCCCCCCTGCAGCCCCTCCCAGTGGTACCTGTATCTGGAATTTTATTTATGAGAAAAACTGTATTATATTTTACTGTTTGTTGTACCTGGTGTTGATTAGTGGTTTAAAACATCAGCATCTTAAAACTAATACACAAAAATTAAAGGTTTCCACTGAATGGCAAAAGCAGGGCAAGAAAATAAATTTGTTGTATCTTTCCTTAGTGACAAGCATGACAATCTCCAGCAATTGTTCTCATTATACACATATACAAAAAAATTATTCAGATGTTCTGGCAGTAATAGGTTACTGAGATTTTGCACTGATTTTGTTGTTTAATTTTAATGTAAACGTTCAAACTTCTAGAATATATATTCTGCTAAAGAGACCTATCCCAAGAAGCTCCAGCACTAAACCATTTCTGTACTGACTATTTTGAACAGGTACTTCATCTCTTAAAGTTTTAAAAAATAATTCAGATGTAGAAGCTCAAATGCTTACCACATGACACATTTTCTGGAACACCAGACCAACAATAAATTTGAACTGTATACTTATGCAAAGGCATTGTGATAATCCTGTATTCAAACACAGGATTACCACAAGTGCTCGTGTTCAGTGCAGAAATCTGTAGAAATTATTTATGGAAAGCTGTTTACAAGCCTGGGTTAGGAATTCATGCTCTGATTGTAAAGAAGTCATTTCCTGAAAACACATTCTTCAGTTTGACTCTTTGCTACAATATTCAAGCTTGTATCTGCCATGACTTCACACAAAATGGTGGCTGAAAACCTCTTTTTTCCCTCTTCCACCTTCCAAAATGCCTCCCCTGTCATCCACCTCTTACAACACACCTCTGTCTGGGCTTCCTACTCAGCCCCACTGCACTTAAACTATTCCTTTTAGCACTTTCCCTCTCCTGTCAACCCCAAAAACGCAGCAGGTTTTATTCACCTTTAAACACAGGTGAACAAGCTCAGGGAACCCTGTCCTTGATGCAGAGGGCAGTGTTTGTAGATAGATTTATAAACTACAGACTGTGAGTAAATAAAATCTCACAGCTGAGCACAGCCACGGGATAGCAGGGTACATAAACATTGCAAAATGGACATTCCCAACCCAGCCTGCTCATTAATAAACCCAGTGCATCCCCTCTGCCATGACCTGCTCCCCCTGCCCAGGAGCTTCCCTGCTCCCTGAACTCATCCATGTTACCCAGAAACTTGTTTTGCTGTCACTCCAGTGTCTCATTTGCACTGCTTCTGAAACAGCATTAGTAGGTGTGCAAATGCCTTGTGCTATTAAATTTATGCCTGCAGGAGTCCTGTAGACAATTTTAAGCTTGTGCCAATCTGACACCCTGCTTAGGTTTAGTCAAAGAATCTATCAAATAGTATACACCAAATTAAAAAGTGTCCATTGGCTGTCAACCAACCATCACTACCCCTTTCAAAACTAAATATATAATGAAGCTCAAAGTAACACTGGGAAAGAAGAAATGCTCTTAGAAAAGAGCTGGATTAAGAAATAACTTCCACTTCATGCTAGCAGAATCAACTTTTGCTTAGAAATTCAAGCAGATTCAGAGAAAAAGATTTTTCTGGTCAGCAGAGATTCCTTAAAATGCAGGCTAGAAAATGCATCACAATTCCAGAAATCCTCTCTGGTTCATTATCTTTTTGAAACCCACAAAGTTGCAATGACATAGCTTGAAGCAATTAATTTTAATATGGTAGATACTCTCCTGGCCACTCTTAAGTTCCAGAATAAACCATATACTTTTAAAAATAAATAAATAGATCAAAATGAACCTTTGGTAATGGTACATGTGTTCTTTAATGGCTACCCCTCTGGATCAAAGATAGTGGCAGCTAAATTGGGTTGCACTGAATTAGAGTAGATCACTTAATCACCTTTTTGTGTGTGTATTGTGGAAAAATTTGGGACTAATAATAATACTAATAAAAACCATAGATGATTAAAAGCCTCTGACACTAAATGGACTTTTTAGGATTTTCTAAAATTCCTGTGTGTACTGCCATTCTTCTGCTCACTGTTTATCTCTAAGTATCAGACTAATTGCAAGGTTTAAAAAGCAATAATGACATGTTTCATGAATTTCAACTGAAGTCTTTATCTTCCCTGTCTTTCAGATACCAGGTACCTCATCATTTCTGACCCATCCCAAAGATCTGGGCTGCAGCAGTCACAGTACAGTGAATGGCACACTCTCCCCTGGGAAACCCTCATCCCTACTGTACTCCAGAATATCAAATTTAAGGCCTGAAAAAGACAGAGAGCTTGATTTTTTTAACAACAGAATCTATATAAGACAAAAGGTGTCAGCCTGTTGGTCTTCCAGGTCACATCAGCCTTTCTACTAGAACTGTGAGGCCTAGAAAGTCATTTTATTAAGTAAAAATAAACTCTTGTACAAATATTCCACTCTAAAGGCTGTGGCATTGAGATGGAAAAGGTCAAGTCAAAGCATAAGGTGCTCTTTTACTATCCAAATTAATTTCTGACATTCTGACAGCAGAATATACTTCCTTCTTTTCCCCCCAAGAAGAATGTAAGTCTGTATTAAACACAGATGAGTTTCTTCAAGATATACAAACTTAATTATCAATATGGGTATAATCTATTTAACTAATAATGGAATGTCATGCCAGGTGAGCCTTGTTTATCCAAATACTTTTGAGAAGCTAAAACCCAACACTGCTGACTCTGAAACGTTGAGGATGGAGGTTCCTCCTGAAGGAGAGATTTCCCACCTCCCCTGATTGCAACAGGCACAGGTTCTGCTATTCATTGCACTGATGCTGCTACAGCCAAATGCCAGTGGAAGAGGGCAGGATGTCACTACACTCCATGAAGACAACAATTATTTTTTTTTTTTAGGAAAAAAAAAAGGAAAAAACCTTCTATTTCTACTTCAAAAGACAATACTGGTGATCCCCTTGGAAATTTCTTTTTCAGACAAAGGCAGAATTGATGGTTTTACTCTTTCTTTAAACCACAGCTGCAACCACTTGGTAACTATAAAACAGGTAAGTCTCATTAAGGAAGAAAATAGATGGAGATCCATTACCCAAAATATCCTAAAAGAGAATTGTATCTTATTTTTCATAAACAATACAAGATGGATTTCTTCTCACCAGACTGATGCAGCACAGGCTGAGTTGAGGCCCCTAAAGAAGGCCTTTGTTCATTATCAGGAGAGGACAGTAATGAAGTTGAAGGGGGACTTTCTGTCGAAGATGATGTTGAAGGAGCTTGAGCTGACATGGTAGAAGAGGAAGATGATGGAAGCTGTTCAGAACCATCTACTTCCATTGCAGTTTCTGATTCTCTACTAGGTGCCACGTTATTAGCAGCAGGAGCATCTGTCCGATTAGTCCCACCTTTGATTAAAAATAGAACAAAAAAGCAAGAGAAAGAGCTCAAAAGTAAACTTACTCTGCCTCTAAAGATCCCTTTGCACTACCATTCCTATAAACACGTGCTCACTTCTTCAGTGCACTGAGATTTTGTTTACACCTAGGAAAGGCTGCTATTGCAAGCCTGAACATCCACTATAAGCATAATTTTTGTTGTAATCATTGTTGACAAGAAGGAAATCACCTCTGGACCGTGATCTTCCTCGTCCTCGATTGCTCTGTGCAACTTCACTGGCTTCTTCAAACCACCTTGACAGCATGTCTGACATCCTCTGCATCAGAGAGACATTGGGACTCTGCTCCCCTGTAGAACAAATGGTGCTGAAGTTTTATCTACAGGTTTACAAAAAATACCTTTCCCCACCCCAGCTCTTCCAGGAACGGAGACCACCCCTCACTGCCTTCTCCCACAAGAAACAATCAATGCCCTTCAGCCTGTTCCCAATGCCACTATCTATCCTCATTTCCACAGTACAGGTCTCTGACCCTCTGCTAGGATCCCTCATTCCCTTCCTGCACCTCAAGCAGAGGAGCTCTGACCTTAAAACACAAAAAAATAGAATTGTAACAGCCAAAGAAAACAGACTAGAGGCAGTTAATGATGCCATAGGAAATATTATCAACAGGTTCAAAAAGGGATTTCAGAAGCCCACAGGCAACAGAACCACATGTAGATTGTAAAGGAGCAGATGGGACCACAGCCCCCAGTCTTTCTAATCCTGTAATTCCAAATACTGGAAGAGCAAAAAGACAGACTAAGGTAAGAGGACAGGCTCATGTTCTCTCCCTAAACAGCATCTCCTACTGCCTGTGTCAGGTACAGAATCCTAGACACTTCTAGTTTGGGGAAGGAGGAAAATGAGAACAGCACAGAAAGTCTGGAAAGGGAAACTGTAGGCAGAAAAGGGAGGAAGATTTAAGGGAACTAGTCAAACACTTGGAACCCCACGGCTTGTCAGATTTAAACAGAAACACATTATTAGATAAAAATTAAGATGAGTGACAAAAAATGCTCTGCTTTGATATTCCAATTTTTGATACCCAAGCATAGCTTTGGAAATGCTTTATCAACTAAAATCTCAAGCAATTGAGTAATATATTATAAACATGAAAATATAAGCATAAAAATTAGCCACCCTGTGTTACTAAATGACATTATAAAAATGAAAAGTATAATATTAGAATCCTATTGCTTTGAATTCCAGTCCCCTAATGTAACCATTAAAGAGCATTTCATTTGTAATTGTGATTGCACGTGAGGTGTAACTACAAAGAAAAGAAAGAAGTGCTGGTGTTAGTCCCTGAGCAATGACAGTGAAAAACAGCTGTCCTTTACTTACATCAGCCTAACTGAAACAATATCATTTTCCTGGTAAGAATATTTTCAATTTTAAAAATCATTGTACAATAGCAGCTTTGTGCTAAACTCTAAGAAAACCATCCTAAGGCTTGGCTGATCGTTAAAACAAGGACAAGCTGAAGCACGTATTTAGGGAATACTTCAGAAAAACTGGAGAATAAAACCCAAACCAAACCCAATAAGTAAACTCAAACTAAAACAAAAAACCCAACAAAACACAGCAGCAAAGAAAACAATCCCCCTTCAAATGCAAATGCTTTTACCATCTCTCTCTCTCTCACTCTCAGGCCTTGCTCTTGGCCCGGTATCTGACCAATCCCCTCTGAGCCGCAGACGTTTAACGGGAGGCTGACGTAACTGGGGGAGAGAAAAAGAGAGAAAAAAGCATCACACAGCTATTTATGCTCTACAGTACAGGATTCTAAGCCTAAATATAAATCTCAATTTTCTTAAGTCACCTAAACTCGTATCTGTCACCAAAACACAGCATGTCAGCCTTATGTTCAGGTTAACCATGAATAAGCACAAAAATTATCAACAAAATGCATGAGTTTTAGTTTCAACAGTCTAAATGAATGACTGCCAGAACTAATGCAGCTTTTATTTTAAATTAACGTCATCATGTTAATTGAATCTTTCTATAGTGACCGATAATGATTAAGGTTTTCTTAAACTCAGCCTGAGTTCTGCAGAAATAGTCACATCTGCACATTAAAAACTATATGGGAGCTTCAGTGTAATGAAATACGAACTTGTGATTAAGCAAAAGGAAAAAAATCAGACAAAAGAAAAGGAAATTTTATGCAAATAAATTCCTGTTTATAAATCATTAAATGGATGGTGTTACTTTTAGCAACTTCAAGAGAAACAGGAAGTGCTTTGCTCATTTAGAAAGGCAGGTCAGAGTTTGAAGTCAAGTGTATTGGCTGGATATTTCTGGCCTTAAAAATAAAGAAACCAAAAAACCCAAACAAACAAACAACTCCCAAAAAACCCACAAAAAACGACCCAACCAACCAACCCAGAATCTGTGCAATTTTAAACTAAATGCCCAGCAGTGAAAACATATCAAAGTTTTAACTTTCATGACTCCATCAGCAGATTTAGGAAGAAGTCTTGACATTTCTTTTACTCTATACAACTTTAAGCCAGGCTGAAATAAAAATACTCAAGCAATGACACTTTTAGGGATAACAAGGACAAAGAGTAAGCATTTAAAAGCAAAATTCCTGACTGTATCGCTGACTAAGAAAACACATCATGTAAAATGTGTTGGAAAACACTTAAAACAGTTCCAAACAAACTCTAAGAAAAAGGAGGAAGGAAATGTCAACATCACACTTCTCACAGTAAAAAGAGAAATCATCATCATTATCATCACAGTGATCCTGCAGGTGAGAACAGCAGGATGCTGACAACTCATGGAGAACTCCCTTGTGGCCTTGGACTAAAGAGGAGGGACTCGGGATACAGAGTCTGTGAAAGGCTGAGCAAAACACCAGAGAAAAAAGCAGTGGATGCTTGGGAGAGACAGAAACAACTGCACTGTAGTTAAAGACATTTTTTTAATACTGAGCAGAGAATTTAGTCTGGGAGGGTCAGCGTCTTTGTAACTGAGCTGATAATTAACAACGGTTTGAGTTTTGAAAATTTTAATACTGCTCAGTAACAGTGGCTCACCTCCTTGATCTAAACAGCTTGAACTCCCTCCTATCTGTCATGAAATGATAACTTTTACCAAGGAATATTAACATTTCAAGGAATATGCTTCCCATGGCACGGAAAGTAACAGAATACAAAGTGACCTGCCACCCTTGCTGGTCTTATGACCTAAAGTTCAGGCAGATGCCTTCTCATCTCTGAGAGGGAAACCAGATGAGAAAGAAAACCAGAGTGACAAAATATTGTAAATTAATACATAAATAAATATGTATTAAAAATACACCATTTTTGTGACAATCTACTTGTCACACCTCAGGCTATCACCAGTAACATTATTTTCAGATTGAAGGGGAATGCAACTGATAGTATTTCTTGTGTGCTACAAGTTAAAAAACATAAAACATGAAAGGAGGGCCTCTGAATCACTTGCCTCTTCTCTCCTCTCTTCTGCAGAAGGGACTTTAAGTTCTCGTGCTGTGTCATCCTTGGGATCAAACAAGTAAATGTAATCTGAGGAGTAGCTCACAAGGATCTCTTGGCCATCTTCACTGTAACACAGGGATGTTACCCTGCAGGATTTGTTGTTGAGATGAGGAGGGACAAAACGTGCCACCATTCCAACAGTGCCCCTGCCAGCGTAATTCCCTTTATTAAAAAAACAAACAAAAAAAGGGTGGGGGAAGAGAGGAGGAAGAAAAGAATGATACATTCATTATTGCAAATTTTCAACAGCTTCAATAAACCCCTTATCTGGCATCCAACAAAAGATAATCAGGGAAAAGCTCCATATCCTGTAGTTTCTGCAATAATTTTGATCTGGAGAATGACATATCAGATTTTACAGTCTTTATTATTTTTGTTTACAAATGCTATGTACATTACAAAAAATAAAAGATGAAAACACACACAGATATATAAATGTCTCCCATACTCACCACATGGTGTTGCATGGAAGCTGTCTGTCAGATGTGGTACAAATGGAAATTTTAGAAACAAAACCCACAAAACAATAATGCAAATCTATATCTACATACAAATGAGAAAGGAATTCCTTACACGAAACTTTGAAAATTTAAGTCATACATCTCTTTCCTACCCAATTAAAAAAAATACTAATTTTTCTTCAAAACAGAAGAAAAACACTGTCACTTTGGAACTGCAGAACTATACACTACATTGGACTTACCATGCTTTCCTGATCACTCACCTCCAATCCAAACACTAAAACAATCTTAAATTCTAGAATTACAAGTTTGTGAGCAGATAAAAGTTACCTATAAGAAGCTCTAACACTGAGAAAAACAGACTGTTCCAAAACTTCTCAATTTGACATGTAACTGTCAACTACATGGCAGAAATGATTAAATGAAAATCAAGTTTGCTCACTGGGCACAGAATAATTGACCTCTAAAAAAAACCCAAAACCCAAAAACTCCACACAACCCCAAACAAGCAAGAGAATACTATACCAATATTTTTTAAAAACCAGTCTTCAAAATCTTGACTTTTCTCTCCTTTGCTCCCCAGGCCAAATTCATGTTATTCCTGTACTGTACAATACTAGAGCACATACAGAGGACATTTTAGTCAACCCCCAGAACTTGTCCCCAGGCGCTTCTCACGGAGTTTTGCTGACCACTGTGATGAAAGGGAGAGCTCCTACAGAATATCCACCTGATGAGAGGGATATTTTTATCCTTAATGATCTTTACTGTTCCCTTTCTCCTCCACCACAGTCATCAACAGGAAAACGCTGCACAAAATTACAGATTTTGTGCCACTGCTTGTTGATGTGAATATCATAGCTGTATTATTAATTCCTATGTGTCCAAACACTGATTATACATTACAAGCAAGAGCTATGTTAAAATGACACAACACATTTTTGTGCACCTGAAATTTTTTAATAAAATCCTTAGGTAAGCATCTGAAGCATGCCAGCTTTCACCTGAGGAATTTGCAGCTTTGCAGGGAAATTGTGTTAGATACAGCAATAACTACTGCAAAGGCAAGCACAGTGCAGAATATTATGGAGTTCATAAGATCTCCTCCCATAAGAAGCATCAAATTCCAGCACAGCAGAGTACAAGACATGAACTTAATTAAAATTCAGGTGGACCATTGGAGGCTGCAATCCCTGGCTTTTTGGAATCCTCGAATCACAGGTTTCAAGACAAAATAAGAGATATTACCAAAATGTCCTTTTCTGCATGCAGTACACAATGCATTCTAAGATGCATGAAGAGGTCAGGTTTTCTTCTTTGAAGATTTCTGCACTAGCAAATATTAGAGTGAAATGACTCCATTATCACAAACCATAGTTCCCAGAGACTAAGGTACACTTCTGCAGTGTTACACTTGAGTCATTCAGCACCTATTTTGAAAATAACCTGAATTTGGCAGTGCCTATTGGTAGAAATGCTCACTGCACAGTGTGGCTCCTACCTGTTGCCCTTGTGCCAAGCATTCTTCTGTCATAGATCCTCACTGAGCTGTCAGAACAGCCCACAGCCAGGTAGTAGGGGATGGGTGGACAGATAGCAACAGAGGTGGCAGCACGACGACAGTTTATTAAAATATCCTGGAACACACAAACATGCAGCATTAAAATAATAGCTCTGAACATCTGAAGTATAATTCTTTGGTTTGTTTCTTTTTTTTTTCTGGTTTTGTTTTGTTTCACTACACAGGCTCCTCCCTTAATCAAGGAGACTTTGAGAAAACAGGTCTGGCCTATAGGTCTGTGAAGACAGATCATAAATGTGTTATCAGAAAAGCCACTGCACAGAAGGAAAACCATCAGAGAAAGAAAACTGGCACCAGAACAACTGAAAAAGAAACCTAACCAAATCAAAAACACAGGAACTTTTAAAATAGGTAAGCTAATAACTACAGATTTATAAACTACCTTGCACCTTGGATTTTCTTATGGAAACACAGGAACTGTGGAGGTGGAAGAGTACTAAATATGTAGAAATGGTTTAAGTCAATTAAAGGAACAGAACAGGTTCAATCTACAGGCAGGTAAATGAGTAGAGGGAAAAAAATGAAAGTAACCCCTAGGACTGGTAAATGTGCACAAGGCTGAACAAAATTAACCAAGACTAGCAATACATACTTTGGTAGTTTTGTTCTAATTCAATATTAAAATTGTTTCTAAAATTCAAACACAGTGGACACTGGTAATAGCAGTAATCTAGTATAATTTATCACCGAATCTTTTCTTACAGAGGGACAAAGGGTGCTCAAGAACACAAGGCTGCAGGTGATTCTCAAGGCTCATTTTTTGCCTCCAGTTTTGCACTCTACATTATTAGTGTAAACCAGACTAAGACAATTTCAACAGACAATCTTTTCTACCATATCTGAAGCCTCACACCAAAGCTTATAAAATAAAAAATACCAAAGGAGATATTAAAATTAAAAAAGAAAAACACAAAAAGACTCCCCATACTTT
>WAAE01024484.1:0-21983 GCA_013400495.1 Nicator chloris
TTGGTTGGTTGGTTGGTCGGCTTTTTTTTTTTTGTTTCAGTGATTGGTATTGGCCCAAATTGACAAAACAAAAGTTTCCAACTACGAAGTCCACTGCTTTGTCCTCCATGGAGCCGGGCCAGGTCCTGGGACTGCTTTTGTTGGGCCACAGGGAGGAAAGGAGTGATCTGAAATTCTCCTGGCGGTGCACCTGGTTACTGCAGGACGCAGTGTGAAAATCAGAATCGACAGGTCTGAGCCAAGTGGCCAATTTCAGAGATACATGAACCAAAGAGAGGGTCTGAGTGTTTGCTGACTATCGGCCTCTTCACTCTGTCTCAAAATCTTCCACTTGGATCACCCCTGATGCTGCAGTGGACGTTTGCACCATGCATGGCTGATCTAAGGTTGCCTCAGGCTCAGTTTTACAATGGGCAGTTCTGTAGAGGAAGGGGCAAAGCCTGTGTTATTTTCCTCTTTGGTTCCTCTTCTGGTAAAATATTACAGGACCTTACCTTACTGTTCCTGTTATGCTTTCTATTTTGTTAAAATGCCCAGAGTCTTTCAACATTTTGTGCCAAAAAATATCTCTACTAGTCTCCTTCTGTTTCCTCTCCCACACTCCTCCAGGGTCAAAACCCTTCATTTATTTGGGACTTCCCACCCTCCTCGTTGCTCAACAAAGTAAAGAGTGGAGAAAAAACTATTGTTATTTAATAACTTTGAACAAGAGAAATAAATCACAGCTACTTTAAAAACAGGCAATTAGAACAATATTTTCACTGAAAAGAGTAATCTGAAAACCCAGACCTATGACTAGAAGGCTTGGAAATGCAAAGAAATTAAATGTCAGTATACTTTCTGCAACAGTGTCATCTGCAAGAGAACTTTTGCAAAACCTTTTGTTAATGTAACTGTGGCAGGATTGCTTTCCTGGGCCTACAGACAGTCTGAAAGGCTAGTTTGGAATTAATTTACCTTAATTAGACATCAATTTTAACACCAGAATGTTATCTAAAATCATGGGACTTAAACTAGAATGGTGAAATACCAGCCTAGTTAAACAAAAGGGTTAGTGGAGGGTGAGCTCTGCCTGTGTGGAAACTATGTCAAGTTGAAATCCAGTTTACTGCTTAATCCTAAATGAATAGCTTTAATATAATAACAGCTCATATCTCAAGGATGGAGAAATGAAGTATTTCTTTGGTTCATGGCAGGAACTGGTAGCTATTCCAGAGAAGGAAATACAGAAAGAAGAAGAGATGGGTGGGAAGAAGTAGAGAAGAGAACAGAGATGGAGGAGATGAGGCACTGAGCACAAAGACCTGGAATGGAGCACATCTTACTCAGCACTGACCGTAAGAAGGCATTAAGCAGATAAACAACAATTTACTACTTAGAAGTCCTATTCTACCCTTGAAGTATGTGCAGACCTCCCCATGAGGTCAGTGGGTGTGCCAGTCTGGGCTGTCAAAAAATATGTTTTCTGAAATTTATATCCTGGCCTAATGGGAGTATCTGGATGTAGAATTTGGCTCTGGCTGTGGAACAAGTTTGATATTACTGTACAGAGCCACTGATGCTGGTGGACTCGTGTCTGAGGTGTGATTGTGCAAGGACATGCTTTTCACCCTCAGCTTACTGGAAAGCTGATCAAGCTGCTTAGCATGAATAGGTTGAGGTTGTCTATTAATTTGTGGGCATGGACTGTTTCTGTGATTTTTCTATGTGCTTATTCTCACACTTTCCTGAAGGTGATAATTCCTCCTTGAAGTAAGGAAGGAATTTACCTCTTTCAACAGGTGCAATGACTTGAATGTCCTGGTAGACTAATGGAGACTCTTTCTGGTGATGCAGAGAGTTCACAGGGGAGAAAGGAAGGGATCCATGGCAGAGGACTGTCCCCTTCTCCGGCATAGCTGTGTTTACATGGACTTCAGTAGATGTAAAAAAAAAGACTGTCCAATGTTTTGAGACAGTGTTACTTCAATTAATAATAAAATAATTCTGGTAGTTGAATACCCAACTGAGTTAATACTTAGGTTACTACATAGTTCTTAGCTCTGGTTTTGTTCCTATGGCAGCAATGTGTTCCAAATGGGAGAGCTTGTACACAACAGGAAAACCAAGGAGGCAGCCATCCACTGAGCAGAATCCTTTTGGGTAGGGGTATATTTCCAGGCTTGGTGCTGGCAACAGCTGGAATTGTCAGAAGTGGAATGGAATAGGACAAATTAAAATTTTTGTGTGCCTGGGATTTAGGCTAACACAAACCTCTTTCAGAAAGGTTTACAGGAGGTAACCTTAATAGCAATATAAAGTTCCTGAAAACCTGGCAACTCAGTGGTTCTCTCTGAGAGTGATCAAGAGCAGTTATATCTGACAAATTATCAACAATCCCCTTTAGGTGTCATCTAAATCCTACAAAATCTCCTAAACCTGAAGAGAAATTAGATAAAATCTTGAGGGACAAGATTTCTGTTCTTCCCAAAATATTCCTGGCATTATCTTTCAACATCTGCATATTCATGTCTTCCAAATATATTGCCGAATCTAATCCTGTTTTAAATCTTTCCTTAGTCTTCATTTTCTTGATGCTGCATCAAGATTTGTATCACTATAGGCCAAAATGTGAAGAAATATTTTCTTGCTTCCATTTTGGACCTGCTATCTTTAAATATCTTTTACTGTCTCCTCCTTCTTATACTACAGGACAGAAAAATCAACAAAGCAAACAGAAAAGCCCTCTGATCTGCTCCACTTTGAGTAAATGAGGTGTAAGAGAAGAAAGTCACTGTGCTGGAAGAAAGATGCATGCTAGGTAAAAGCCCAGAGAAAATCTGGCAGTAGACAACAACTGCAAGTCAAGCCTTTACAAATCTAAGCATCTCACAACTCCCTTTTTCTGCAGTACACAGGCTGTCTTGCAAGTATCAAACTTCTCTTCACAAAAGATAATATCTGTCCTCATCTGGTGTATAAATTAAATATGCTTTAGAATCTAGCTGGGCTGGAATTTTTTCACTCGCTTCATTCTGAATTTACATTCCAGTGGGGCATTTAAACTGGAGGTGACAATGTGTCTGTCTGTACCCTGGTCCTGTCAATCCAATTGCTGACAAGGAGAAAAAGTGAATTAGAGAGTCATGCTGCTTCAGTTCAGCTTCTCTCTCAAAAATAGATATCAATGTGAAGTAGCCATGAAAGGACTTTTTGTGTGTGGCTTTATCCTGTCATAGCAGGGGTTGCTGTAATGAACTGAGGAAATGTGAGATGAAGTGGGAATACAGGCATAGATGAAAAAACTGACAAAATGTCAGGAATCTTCGTTTTGTAAATCTAAATGTAGCACTGAAATCAGAGCTGAAATGTATTAAATAACTGTCAAGTGGAGAATTACAGGGAGCTGCCTTCCAATCTGTGTAGAAGATGCCTTTCAAAATACTAAGTAGCATCATCTTCATCTGATGTTTCACACAGCAGAACACAGTAATGCCAAACTGGGATTAGATGAACAGCCTGGGTAGCATGACAATCCTGCTACAGGCTTTGGTGAACAGCACTGATTAACACCCAGTGGAAACCTGCCCCCTGCACGGAAGAGCTGTGGAGGTGTAGAAATGTTCAATAACTCCTCTGTTGTGGCCTTGCACTGGGACCTTGTGAAAGGGAAAATCCTGATAAAAGCTCTCAAGATCTTGACATGCAGGGAGACCTGCTTTGACATTTCAGATGTTATCACAAAAGAAAGATGGAACCAGGCACAAAAGGAGATGACTGAGTCATGGAAAACACTGGGAGACCAGGCCAGTTAGATACTTTATTAATGACCTTGGATTGTCATCACCAACTGGTCTGTTTATCCTTCCCTCTCCCATGCCACCAATGGTGAGAGCTCCCCACTGTGAGTTCTACGGACAAAATGTAAGATCGGAGGTGGAAGTCTGCAGCTCTGCTGTGCCTGGGTCACAATTTTTGGTGTGTTGTGCTCAAAGACGGTCACACCTCTGACATGGTGGTGGCCACTGGAGGAACTGACATCAAGAAAAGAAAGATATGAGGAAACTTTGATACTATATACAGATTCTTACAGAAATCTATAGCAAAAGGTAGAGAACACCAGAGCAATCAAGGAGAATATTTGAATTTTCTGCTCCACCTTTCCTGGTGAATGGCTGAAGTGAAGGTGTGTCTCTTGAACAGGACTCTCTCCTTTGTCAATCACCCAGCCTGTGAGGGCACCACACTCTGAGACAGGTGCCTGTGAATTTGTCTATCTGACTTCACACTGCATGAAAGTGCTTCATAAGTAATTAATTTATGCCTCCAAACAAGTTTAATGTCACTATCATATACCCTCCCTACCCACTGATACCAAGAGAACTCCTCCATTCAGCAGGGGAACGCCACTGGTGCTTGGTTTTTCTGAGCTTTGTTTGATCAGTAAAGGCACAGGTCAGCAAAGACCATAGTTTAAAACTGTGCAGACCTTACTGATGGTGTTGTCTGGTGCTGATCTGAGGTGGGACCATTGCAAAAGCCTCTCTCCTTCATTCTGACGAAGCATCTCTCAAATGCCCAAGCTCATTAAACTCATTACCCTACTTGATGAAAGAGATACAAAAACTTTCTGCTACACCAGCTAATCCCCCTAATAAACGTGAGCCAGGCTTCAACTTTGGCTCTCTCAAAGAGTGCGACATTGAATTGCAATGCTCTGTCTCCTCACAAGAAGCTCAGCTGTTGTGCTGCTGGAATTCTCACCACAGGGATCGCATTCAGATGTGGCACTCTTAAACCAGACGTGTGGCATCATTCACCCCAAGGCATTTGCTTCAGAGTGCCTCTCCTTGCTTCCAGACTGCTCCAAGGCTGTGGGATGACTTCTGAAACAAATCAGGGACAGAGCAGGGAATTCTAACTGTGTTTGCATAAAAGCACTGGCTCCAGCCACCATCCCCATGGACCAAGCCTAGGAAGGATGCTGAAAAGCTCCAAGCTGGCTGTGGGACACATCCTGTCTTCTGGGCATTGCATAATTACACTATCCTTTACTTATTTTTGTTTTGTTGTACTTTGTCTTAAATGCAAAAACTAAGAAAAGAAGTGAAGGGAAGAAGACAGACTGAGACAATCTTGCAAACACTGTGATTTCACCTTTTATGGTAGGTATTGTTTCATTTAGCCTACATTATGGCTTTGCCTAACGTTTGATCTCAGACTCACTACATGAACAGATTTGCTCTTAAAAAAATACTGCTTTTAAATGATGTTTGCTTTAAGTAAGTCTGAGTGTGATCATTGTGACTGAATAAAATAACAGACTGTTTGTTTTGTTTTAACTGAATTCATAACACATGTTTGTAATAAATGGACTTGGGCAGTTTTCCTGGTGATAAATGGGCCAAAATTTGAAATTAGTGCAGTCTTGATGAAATTTCATCACTACAAAATAAAAAAAAAAAAAAAAAAGAAAAAAAAAAAGAATGGCTGGCTGATGAAAGTTAACAACGGAGCAGAGTGAGGGACCTTGGGGGCAGGATTTATGGCTGCACAGTGTACTGGGGGACAGAGAGCAGTGGAAATGTGTGCTCAGAGGCAAGAAAGTTTCTGAGGCCCCCAGCAAGTCTGTGCCCCGTTGCTGTTTACAGGACTGCAGACTGAGCTCAGCCGCCAGCCACCTGTATTTCTCCTCAGGAGCAGCAGTTCCCACTCAGACCACCTACTTTGAAACCAAAGCCAGTTAAGGCAACACTTAACTGCTCTGGTTCAAGACAGTGGTGCAAACTGCCTGTTACCCAGGGAGCCTGGGCTGAAGGACTTTGGCTGGCTGTGCCTCCAGCTTTGCCTGAAAAGTTCACAGAGTACCTCTAAATGCAGTGTGTTGGTGATGGGCTGAGCTGATGGACTGAACTTCACTGGGGAAATTTAATCTCAGCTCCCACCACCTCCTCATTTGATGACAGAAAGTCCAGGATGGACAGCGACAGCACTGACCTCTGACTACAGAAACTGGTCCTTTGCCATGGATTTCATAAAGCCAAAGACAAGTTTGTTTATTACACTTGCTTTACAGTGCATGTGCTCTGCTTCTGCCTCCTTTGACTTGAAAAAGAAGAGAAAATATCGACCTGTGCCCTTCCCATTTTCAGAGTATACAGAGTCTCTTAAGTCCTGTGGACTCCCCAAGTTCATCTCCCCTGCTCAGCAGCCATCATAGCTCAGATGGAAGAGTTGTCTCCATTTCTTTATTGTGATTTCCTTAATAAACTAGATTAAGCTTTGGACTTAATCCCAGCACAGTAAGCACTGACTGAAGCAGTGAATAAAGCCTTGAGGGAAAACCTCACAAGAACATTTTAGAATCAAAGATTCTAAAAGCAACTAAAATTATAAAACAATAAAGTCTACAACATAAGGTCCCCACCCACCAGCTTATCTTTTTTGAACTTGTGTTTGCAAAGAGCATCCTTGGAATTACTGCTTAGTTTCTTCCTTTGTAAGAAAGGACTTTTAGTACTTAAACTCTCTTCTGATCTCTTTATTTCAGGGATATGCATGGACAAAACAACTCTACTGTTTCAGCCTGTGGTCAGGAAACATGCAGATGTTCTGAAATGACTCTCTGGTTCAATGTCAAGAAGTTTTTCATCTTGATACATTATATTACTTCCCAGATTGTTTTTCCAACTAAGCGAGCAAAAACATTCATGCAGAGAATAATTCTTTAATATACAGAAACTGATTCTTTCTGTCAGTTCAGGTTTTTGGTGTAGTTACACACAACGAGCCAGGTACAGTCAGGGGATGGGGAGCAGGGGGCCAGGGGAGGGGAGGGGTAAGTTAATGTGACCAGCCACAGTCCCATTTGCACATGTAGCAGCTCTGTGAACACCTCATTTAATCTATGAGAGGTTGGCACTGCTTGGGTTTTTGGCCATGGCCCTCATAAATCCCTCCATACCTACCACACTGATAGGACAAAGACAAAATCTCTCAGGAAATTATCTCTTGGGTTGGACGCTGAAGACAGGAGTGATGGGTTTTCCGTGCACTCGTTCTGGGTAGCACATCAGACACTACCCCTGCTGCACGACTAGGATGTCCCAAGCCTTTCATTTACATTCCTATTGACTACTGTGTAAAGAAATTATGCAGCTCTTCTTATAGACCAATATTACACCTTAGGTAGACCTTTCCAGCTCCAGTCTAAAGTGTCACTGCTGATACTGCTTCCCATCTTTACAGTTTTGCTTAGAAATGGCATTATTTTAATATATTTTTACTCTCTCCTACTTTTGAGTCCCTTACAAAGAAATTATGGTGCAGCTACAGACAACTATTATGTTGCAGTGGGAAAAGCTGTACTTTTCCAAACTTCATAACCCAAATGGGGTCAGGGTATACTTCTAACATGTATGTGCTACAGGATGCAGAGATATTGGGAGGATATATTCAGCAGAAAACACAGAAATTCTTAGTAAATACAGTAACTGCACATGGAAGAGATTGCAAAAAGAGCAGAAAAAGGATTGCATATTGTTATAGGTAAAAAGCCAAAACCAGCCGAATTAAAAAATAAAAAATAGAATTTATTGATTACAGAAATTTAAAAGGAAAAAGCACACGGTCAGCGGACAAAGTACCAAGACCCAGGACTTTGGCACTGGTGAACAGAGCAGCCCTCTCACTCGCCCTCTCTCTGTCACGAATTGGATGTGCCAGTACCCCGGTTTTTATACCCGAAATTCGCCCTTAGGCTTGAGTTCGCAATGAGAACAAAAAGTCTTTTTCTGTTGTAGATGTATTCNGCATGAATTAACACTCATAACACATATCTTAAGGCTGTTACCTCTAGTGAGTTGCAGTTTGTGGGGTCAGGACTGGGTGCCATAATGCCATGCTGTGCTCAGCCAGGAACAGCACTTTGTTGTGTGTTGTTCTTTGGACACCCTATAAGGAAGGCAACGCAGACTCTGGTGTATGTGCAAAGGATATATCCTTCACTGTTACCACACAAGAACATTAGATCCAGGTACTATATCTTAAGGCAAACTCTTTTGATGACTTCCAGTTACATTTACAGTTGACATTACTTTTGCATCACAATTGTAACTAAATCCTTAAAAGGCTTATGGAAAAGCTATACCTCTTCTGCAGTATCTGAGGGCCCTAAAGCTGCACAATATACTGAGAGACTATGCAGCCCTTGTTCGATTATACAAGTAATTAAATTTAAAATTTTATTAAACTTGTTAATAAAGACATAAAACATACAGCTTCATACTTTACTTTGATTTGTTGCAAGTTTTCACAAAATCCACAATATCCTGGTACATGAATACACTGGGTTTAAGGCTACTCTGGTTTAACCATGTAAATGCAAAGTAGTGCTGAGAGAGCTGTGAAGTTCATTTCTGAAGATTATTATGATCTGTTTCAAAGCTGAAAGGGGGTCAGAAAGGGGAATAGCTGTGAGAGACAAAATCCTGAAAGATAATCCAGAGGGGTCTCTCAGTCCTTTGACTCCTGGAGGAGCCAGAGAGATATTCTGGGTCACAGAAGCAGCCCACCATTTCTTCTCCTTGCATAATTCCTTCAGATTTTAATTCCCAGAGGGTACTCACTAAAAAATAGGTCCAGGTTCTTATTTTAAACTTATTTTGGTTTTTATAACATGATGAAAAATAGAATTCAACTTAAGGTCTTTTCTTGTGAGCTTCCCTGTCTACTTAGAGGAAAGATGCATTTCAAATACTGACTTCTTTCTCTCTCTCTTCCAAGAGCAAAACTCAAAGACCCACAGTCAATATAGCAACTGGAACATTCCTGTGATGCCAGCAGTAAAAAAAATGCACTCCAAAACAAAAGGTCAGTGATGCTGACCGTACAACTGAGGCCTTCCTGAAAATTACAAATTTTCTTTGTAATGACATCCTTCACATGATTGGCTTCCTAGAGGTTAATTTACTGAGATCTGCTGTGATCACACATTTTAGGAAAGACATGCAGAAAATTTTATTCTCCTTTCAAATAAGGGCTATGATATCCTCATACTTGTGCTGTTAAAAGCACATCATAAAACACAAGCGCTACAAGGTGGCCTCCTTGGCTCTGCTATTCTATAGCTTACTCAGTTCATTTTTAAACATTTACATTTGTTCCTCAGACATTAACATACCTTTTGCTCTGCCACGCACTGTGAATAAATTTGTGCTCCTAGGACAAGCCAATGAAATAAAACTTCATAAAACTACTCAGACTCACAGCTGTAACTTGAAGCGATTTTGACCTTTCACAGGAGGAGAGAAAACAGAGAGGAAGAAGGGTACGTGTATATTCATTATAGGCCTTAAAGTTTACAGAAACACAGGTTCCCAAGAGCCTTCTCAATAATGGTTTTAGTCAAATATTTATATTTCTATAACTTTATATGTTTAATGATTTTCCCCATTAAGGTTTTTGTGGTTTACCAAGGAAAATCCAAATACTCTTGATGATGATTGGTGAGTTAAAATTTTTTGTAGCAAGACAGTGTATAAAAACTTCTTCAAATAACTGCTTTTTTCACACATCTGGAAAGACTCCATTTTTTTATCTGCTAGAGTCTTACATGGGCAGCTTATTACACAAATAAACAGAAGAATACATGCAGTCACCGAATGACTGAACTGAGTATAATCTTACAAAAACAAACCCTGTCTCAATACTCCTTTGTTTGTTGCTTTTTGGCGCTATTATTGACTCTCCTGTGTGTATTGTATAATCATTACTGCCCCCACTTTCTCCCTGATGTGAAACATGTCCAGGTGGTCAGCAACAAGGCCAAGGCTTGCCTAGCACTGAAACCTTCTGGAGCTGAGTGCATCCTGGGAATGGGATCTCTGATTCTCACTTGCTTTCCAAGTGGGTAAGAGCACCATCACTATTCAAGAACTCATCGAGGAGGTATATAACAAATCTGACCTGCTGGAGCACAAGGTGTTTCTTCTGAGAGACTTTGCAAAGAAGGAACATGAATCATGGAATCATGGAATCATTTTGGTTTGAAAGGACCTCTAAGGTCATTGAGTCCAGCCATTACCATGAACATCCCAAAAAGTGCTTTCTACTGGAACACTGATTCTGTCAGATGAAAGGAGAAAGTTCATGAACTATCACAGGGAAGAAAATATTCCCAGAAACCAGAGGGAATTCTCTCTTGTGTGAATTAAAACCATTCTCCAGTCTCTTGCAGATCCATCTACAAATGCCTCTTGCCACTGAGAGAAAATGCTGTCACATTATTCCCTTCCACCAGGCACCCTAGAGGGTCATTACCTCCTGCTCAGTCCTTTGATGAGAAAGGAACTGTGCTGCTGCAGCACACCAGGCCCAACTATAAATGTCTATTTCATACACTCATGGTGAAACACGACTCTGTTGGGCCAGGACTGCATTACAAAATCTGGTACCTTCTGGCACTGAAAAGTTTGGAGCACTCTGAAAGCATGGGATGTACTTCCATGTGTGGAAGGTACGTGGCATTATAACTATGGCAGCAGAGATTCTTTATTTTCTGTGTACATTTGTAATTTCAACAATTATATTTAGTTGAGCAAAACAGAAAATAAAAGGTATTTAAAGTATTTTCTTATTGTTATCTATCTTAATCTGGTCCTAGAAGCAATAAAAAGGCATGCAAAAAACCGAGTAGTCCAATCAGATGACATTTACTGAAAACATATTTTCATTTCCATGTGTTAAGATACCTTTTATTTTTTGAGCCATGATTTCTGTGATACAGACCTATTTATTCACTCTGTTGCAACAAATACCAGCTACACAGATAAAGGCTTATCTCTTGCATTTCTTGAAGCTTGCAAAAGTAAGGAAGTTGCTTGCCAGTAATGCCTTTGGCACAGAGTTCATCATTCAGGAACATTTCTGTAATGCTGCCATTTAAACTGAACATAAGGTAGGAAATGTGTGCCTGAAGTTCAGTCTTGTCTACAAGTATTCATGTGTTGGCTGTAGGAATTAAGTTCCAATATGTAACTAAAGCTCAGCCCAAACCCAGGAAACGCAAAACTGAAAGTGATATTTCAGCTTGGCATTATCTTATCTGTGCGGTCTGTGCTCTCCCAGGCACAGCAGATTGGAAATGAGAAACCTCAAGCTGCAGTTGCTCAAAGCTTAAGGCTCCACATGTGGGATGATGTGGCTCTCACTCTGCTTCTGGCCTGGCTGTGACAAAGGAGAGAGACTGTGATAGGATGCTGCATCTGGGACATCACACATTCAGCTGCCTGCACAGCTCCGTGGCTGCTCGGGTACCCTGGGGCTCAGCAGCTCAGAGCGGCCAGCGCAGGACAGGGATTATCAACATGTGTAGCACAGCCAGGGAAAGCAGAAGAGAAGACATGTTGCTTCACAGGAGACCTGAGCTACCCCCACAGTCAGCTGGAAATGTAGGAAGTAGATGGAAGGGTCACAAAATCAGACAGTGTTGGAACAAAGACACAAGATTGTGAAGTAGGAGGACCTAGGTTTGTACAACTGCAAATGTCATCTTGCATAGCAAGCCACCAACCCATGTCCAGCCAGAAATAAACCCATAGATCTCAGGGACTGGAACAGGGGCAGAGTGCCTGGCAGTGCTCATGAACACCAGCTGGGTGGCACAGGGTCCTAAAACACCCAGAAGAGTAACACATTGTTTTGTTTGTCATTAGAAAGTTAAGCCAGTTCCAAGATGGCAAACACAGATATATTGAACTCAACTTTCCAAATTTATGGAGCTGAGTACTAAAAAAACTCATTTAGGGGAGAAGACAGTGAGCTATTTTGCTAGGATCCTTCAGATGCCATGGTTTAAACGCATTCACCATGTTAACCCAGCTCTGTTTCTCTGAGTTGTGTGCTGCAAACAGTCCGTCCGCACACAGACACTGAACGACCTTGTCATTACAATTTGCCACACATCTCATTTCATGTTTGGTGTTCTATAATGTTATGTCCTCCACATATTGCTGTAGGCTGCAGCAAAGCACGAGTGGGGGTGGGAATGGCAAGCAGGAATGGGAGAAGGACAGAAAAGGAGGAAATTGCAGACATTAGCAACTACCAAATTTCCTCTGGAGGTTTGACATTTCCAGTAGAAGTAAGTCAGTGCCCTGACAGTGAACACAGTATAGTGGAGACGTACTCAAGCTAACTTTAAAGGTACTGTCAGTATCCTCAAACCCATGGGAAGTGGAGCTGGTTACAAAATCACCAGAGCAGCATAGTGAATGCTCGACTCAGAACCACTATGGAGAGACAGCTGTCAACATCTGGATCTGCCAGTCTACTGTTAACATGGCCACATCACTCTGCAACATAACTAAATGGAGTATGTGGACATACCCAAAATTAAGGATGCATTTTGTTGCATCTTAGCTGCATCTTCTTTCTAATCTTAACCTGTTACTTGTCATCTGTAACATACTTGTACATTCTCTTTATGGCAATAAGTGCACAAAGCATATAACAAAGAAGATGTAGTTTGGTTTTTTAAATTATTATTATTTTGTTGGGTTTCTCCTTCTCTTGATGTCAAATCATTCCTTCAAAAAGGTACAAAAAAAATCTGTGAAGTAAAAATTGCCATGCCTTTGCAAAAAGTTAGCAAAGGGTTATACTCAAATTTATGTAAAATGCAATACCGATTCCAGTCCTAGGGCATCCATGCAAACATCTTTTGTAATTTTATTGGTCTAATACCATTCAGTTTTGCCTTGGAAAAAAAAGCCCGTCACAAAAAACAAAAGTAACAAAAAGAGAACATAGAAAGGAGATAATTGCCATTGTACAAGAAATATTGCTATTTGATATCACTTTGCCTGTGATCAGAAGACAACTAATTTTCAGCTGAAGCTGGGATATTTAAAAAAAATATCAATCATACATTTTTGGTCTCTGAAAGAGCTTGACTCAGAGAAAATAAAAACAGTTCAGCACAGACTGAATGTTGTCTCTTTAATTAGTATTTGCTACAGTTCTATTCTATTTCTAAAGTGAACTCTGGAAAAACAATCAAATGAAAAATAGAATTTCAAGTTAAGTGTTTGATTTCCCTTCATTTCTCAAGAAAAATATACTGAAATACTTTTCCAACACAGTAATAATACCTTAATGCACAGCTTACATCCATAACAAAAGGCAAAAAAAAAAAAAAAATCACAGTCACATAAATATAAGGCTGGAGACAAGGCTTGATCCAGACTGTGGAAGGTTGCTAAAATCAGGAAAGAGTTCTGGTGTGACCAACTGTGGCAGAATCACAGAACCATAGAATAGCTTAGGTTGGAAAAGACCTTTAAGATTATTGAGTCCAACTCTAAACCTAACACTGCCAAGTCCACTCATCTTTTAGCAGCATTTTTAGGCTAATCCTTCTTCCCTAAAATTCACTTTGACTGAGAGAAATAAGCTGTTGGTAAGAGTACATTTTTTTTCCCAGAGAAATACGTGGGCTTTTGTTAAACTGTCTGTGGATGAAGCACTTAAAAAACCTCTCAGTGTAAGTCTCGCTTACGGCAAAGTGCCTGTAGTTTTTGTCAGCAAAACACGCAAGCAAAAGAAAAGTCATCCTAGATAACTCTACCTAATGGTCTCTCCTGATTTTTGTTACCCAAACAAAAACCAAAACAAATCCCTCCCCCATCCTCCACCCGTTCCCTCCTACGTTACAAGAGAAGCAGCAGCCTGCTCAGGCTATAAAAATTCCCAGTCTTTTCACAGCCCCTGTCCCCAGGGACATATTGAGCAGCCAGCTCCCCACTAACCTTCTTCCAAAAACGCCCCCACCCCTTGTGAGTGAGTCATTTTCATAGGGCTCCCCAGGGTGTTCCAGGCTGCTTTTGCCCAGAAATCCTGCTCCTCTGCTCTGGGCTTTCCACCTGTGAGGAGGTGGCCTGCGGGAGGCTGGGGCAGATTTTTGTTACCTCCCCACCTACCAGATGCAGGGTGGGTTCTCTCACACTCCTACATTGCATGATGTCAAAGCTCTTTTTTGTTTCTTTTTTTTTTTTTCTTTTTTTTTTTTTTTCCTTTTTTTTCTTTTTAACATAAAAATAATAAAAACAAATCCTCTGTGTTTACATTTCAGGAATTTTTAATTGTCCTTCCCAGGTTTTGCATGTTGTATTGAACTGGTGAATCTTTCTCATTTACTGAGGTTGATTAGAAAATCTTTGATGTTATCTGTTTGGGTTTTTTCAATTGGAAAACAGAGTTCTTTTAAACTCAAAATGCCATTTGTGGAATCATTGCAGTTATGTTTTAATCTCCTTTTGAAAGTGAACCAGGACTGAGTGGTCTGACTCAGCTGAAATCTCTGTCCCACTTCAGCATTTTTTGTGGTGAGTCTCCCATTTTGGTATTTTTTATGATGACTCCCTTGAATATTCCATTCAAAATAACTTCGAGTTTATGACATTTTTCTGTTTCATATGTTGTATGCCTCTACCAAAATGTCCCAAATCAAAATGAAACACTTTATCCAGTCCAACAATATTTGTATCCAATTCCTTTTAAACAGAGTTTCAAAACTTGATGGTTTTGTTCTGAATCGACAAAAAAGTTCTATCAGAGATAAAAAATATGTATAATGACAATATGACTGTATGAGGAGAATGCTTGTGCAATGCCTATTTTTTAAAGCTAAACTTGTGGAAAACCACCTGTGACTGTCTGCCTGTGGCTGTAATGACTTGACCAACACAGGAATTTGTACCCACAACAAGCAGTATTTCCTTTGCATCCCTGCCCCATCAGTGCTGATCTCCAGGATTTAGTGCTTTACAACTCTCAGCACTACATCGCTGAATTTTCAGGCCTGGACCATGTATCCTCAAGCCTGAGAGAGATGTTCGTGCCCCGAGCGAGGAGGCTGGAGCTGACAAATGTGAGTAAAGGAGCAGAATGCTGGCCAAAAGCAGGGCTTTGAGGAAATAAATCCACTAGAAAGGTCAGAAAACAAGGGGATTTCTTAAGTCCCTCTCCACTCCACAGTAGCCTTGGATAGCTACTTGCCCCACTAGATGATGTTACTTTCCTTGGAGGATTCATGCCTTGAACTCTGCTGAGAAAGGGGGAAACTATGCCATTGAAAGTACAATGTTAGCAGCAACATTACATTTTCCAGATTTATTTTCTGTTCCTCTTCCTCTGATTTTATTCAGGTCAAGATACAACCAGACATGAACTGGCAACGTGAACTTGCAGCCCAGAAAGCCTGGGCTGCATTAAAAGCCCCATGGGCAGCAGGTCAAGGGAGGGGATTCTCCCCCCCTACTCCACTCTCATGAGACCCACCATCCATCTCTGGCGTCCTCAGCACAGGAAGGACATGGACCAGTTGAAATGAGTCCAGAGGAGGCCACAAAGATGATCAGAGGGCTGGAGCATCACTTCTGTGAGGAGAGGCTGAGAGAATTGTGATTATTCAACCTGGAGAAGGGAAGGATATTTTATGATATCTTCCAGTACCTGATGGGTGCCTACAAGACATCTGGAGAAAGACTTGTTATAAGAGCATATATTGACAGAAAAAGGGGTTAGAGCTTTACACTGAAACAGGGTCATTTCAGAATAGATACCAGAAAGAAATTCTTGACTGTGAGGATGGTGAGGCACTGGCACAGGTTACACAGAGAAGCACTGGATGCCCCATCCCTGAAGTGTTTAAGGCCAGACTGGAGCCCTGAGCAATCTGATCTAGTGGAAGGTGTCCCTGACCTTGGCAGAAGGGTTGGGACTGGATGATATTTAAAGGACTTTTCCAACCCAAACCATTCTATGATTCTAATACTGACCTGTTCTCCTGCTGTTGGCATGAAATTCAGCAAAAATCAGGGAAGTGCTCACATGCTGAGGCTGATGTGGATTCACGGAGCTGGGGAGTACTGTGCTGTGCAGCTCTTGCGGTAATGATGGGGAAGTCACAAATGCCAGTAAATTTTTAACTAAGTTCTCCTTCAGACTTCATTTTTAGCAAATCTGACACACAAGCGGGTGCCTCTCCACAGACTTTACCAAGCCCTGCTTTCACAGGATCACAAGAATCAGATAATTTGGAAAGGTCCTTCAAGATCATGAAGTCTGACCTATGACCTAACAGCCCCAGCACCACTTTGCATAGTGCACAGAAAAAGGGTGGGAAGTTCATTACAAACTTGAGATTCTTTTCAGAGGATGAGAATGTTTAGGATTAAAATCTAAATTGTTTTCACACAAAGATATGTTTGGGAGATTTTGAATGGCCACAGAAGTTGATTTCATATCAGTTTTAACACCACTGAAGAAATTACATCTCTGACAGCACAGCAGAACTAAATCAGAAATTTTGCTTCACAAAGCTGCTTTTTATTGTGTAAGTACAGCAGGGAAAACCCTCAAAGAGCTCCCCAAGCAGGAAATGTCCTGTGTGGAGAGAGATGTTGTGACTCATCTCCGCGGCAACTGGGGTTGATGACGTGAATGGACACTCTGGATTATTCTTGTTTAGCAACAAGCATAAAATTAATAAATACATGTTTGGTGACTGGAGTGTTATAAAGAAAATGACCAATTGTCTGCAGATCCTTATCTATTGAACTAGTAAACCTGTGATAGAGATTACTGGAAACCAACAGGGTTAATAACAGGCACTGCTGTTCTGCTGGTTTATTTTTCCTTTTAACATGAAGATAAAGAGAAGGAAGTTATAGTATTCCTAAAGGATTCTGTTCTGGAAGAACAAAAGATTACTTTAATTATTATTTAATTTTTAGGATCCTACACTGACAAATTTCAAAATCTCTGCCTATGTGATAACCCTTTCCTGGGCTGTGACAGAGGTGTGATGTGGGAGCCCAGAGCTGCCAACCTTCCACTGCCATCGGTCAGCAAAAGGCAACAGACGTTGGGTTTGAAGCACTGGGATATTTTTCACATCTGTATGAACTGTACACATGTAGTTGCAGCCCTAGTGTGCGCGCAGGCAAGAACAGGCTTTTCACAAACTCCTCTAGTCACTGAATTTCTTTACTGAGTGTGGAAAATGCATATTGTGATAATGATGTTTTTTAATAGATCCTTTCTAAGTAAAGGTGAAGAAATGCTCCTGCTATGTAGCAATTAAGTATCTTTTTTTTCTTTTCTCCCTTCAAAAAGAGATTATTTCCTGTTTTAAAAGGACCCACAGCCCTATCTTATGCAGCTCACCTGTATTTCTATATTATCTCTCCATTTAATCAGTAGCACTTTCCTGTGTGTCCAAGGAGTATCACTTTTCTTCAGCGTGACCTTGCCAAGCTATGTGTACATCTCCACCTGGGTGGCAAATCAGACTCCTTGGAGCAGCTCTGCTCTGTAACTGAGTCATAGCAGACAGCAATGCTGCAATGGGGAGGATGTCCTTTCACTCAAGTAGCTGTCACTGTCTAACTCACACCTATGACCAAAGTGGAAGTCTGTGAGATCAGACTGTCTGAGATGAAATATCTAAGCTGACTGTGACTCTAGAGGCAGAAAGCACAGCTAGATGAACCATCACTATGACATTTTATTTGTTGCTGTGACCTTTAAGCCTTTATCTACTAATAAAAGTACTTTTCAGACTATTTTTCCATACCCCCTTTTTGCAATCAGGCAGACTTTTCCCCTTCCCCTTCAAGGGGGAAGCCCCCTACCCCAATTAATAAAGTGGCTTCCAGGTAATAACACAAAAGAGTTACATCCATTTTGGAAGCATCTTGTGTGAAGCAGTAACTCAGAATGGGGAAATCAATTCTTTTTGCTGAACTGTGGGTCAATTAGAAAATGCATCTTCACCAATTTTAAAACAGAATTATGACAGGGAGAGAGTGAGCAACAACAACCTACCACAGCATGAGACAGCCTCACATTCATAAAGCCCTACTGAAACCCCACTGAAAGGTACACAATGCTAAACCTTCCACCACAGCTAGAGGAAACAAAAGTCACCTCCGTGCTGAAGGAGGCTCTTTCCAAATGAAAGTGGTCTGGCATCTCTCCTAGAGTGAGCAAGTATCTGGCTGCACAGCAATTTGGACAGCTTATCTCCCTGTTTGCCTGGCAGTTGGAGATGCAAGACATGCTTCATTAAGAAGGATCACTAGATAGGGATGGGCTTGTTTTTTAAACCAGAAAACAACATTCCTGTTACTTTAAAGTATCAGTTTTCTTTGGAAGTTTAGCAGAGGCCTGGTAACAATTACCATATTTTAATGGTTATCTAGAAAGGGAATATATAAGTCACAGCAAGATCTTAGAAAATAGTTGATGGTTCTGAAAACACCGCTTTGGTGCATGACTTACATCAGTTCTCCAATGCCTGATTTTCAAAGGTCCAAATGTTCAGGGCCTTCAGAAAATGAGATGCACTTATAACTTGCATCAAAAACCAGGAGACATTCAAATGCATAAATTTGAAAATCTTGGCATTGTGTGGGCTATTTGTTCCTGCTTATCCAATTAACCTCTGACTATGTGTACAGTTACCAAATGGACTGTCAGAATGTGTACCTGTGGCCCTGCCACTGTCCTCTTGCCAATCTAGAGAGTTCAAGTACCATAAATCAGCTTCTTCTCAAAAAAAAAAATCTTTTTTTCTCCAAAGTTTGAGTGTATCTAGTTGATCTACACGACCTAATGAGACACCTTTCAATTCAAACTATTCTCTGGTTATATCATCCTAATCATGTGTAAGTTTGTTCCTTTCTTTTCCTTTTTGTACTATTGACCATTCCCAGGAGGCATAGGAAGGAATTCTTCCAGCTTTCTCCTGAGCATGCTGATGTAAACTTGAGCTTACCAAGGTCCCACAGGTTCCAGTTGGCTCTCAAACTTGTATCAATCTGAACTACTTTCTGTGTGTTGATGCAATTTTCAGCTCTTATGCAGATAAAAAGTTGGCATCTGTTGGCAACAGCTGTCCATCCCTTCCAATGCCATCCTCATCTATTGCTGGCAATAACTTTATACTTGTGTGTCTCAGCTGAGACCACTGATCTGAGCCTTAGACAAGCAATGACCAGGCAGGAATCCCTCCTCAAGCAATTGCAAACTAAATGTAAGACCAGGATAATAAATAGATATAAACAACCAGAAAGAAAGAGTGAGACAACACCGATCAGAGAGGAAGGCAGAATATCCATGATTTTAACAATCTAGCAGCTTTCATAGTGGGACAGGGACTGATGAGTTTAACTTGCAGATGTTAACCAGAGCTCTTCCTGAGACTAGAAGGAAGCCTGGGGGAAATACCCTGAAGGTTCTACTTGAAATTTCACAAATAAAAGATGGGCTGTTCAGAGTTGGAAATGGATCTTCTTAGAGTGAGCAACAGATGATAAACAAACCAGTAAGATAATGAAGATCCCTGAAAACACAGATATAAGTGTGTTGGATGAGTTATAGAAGGTTGGTTTGGAAAGATTCAGAGAAACAGGAATGCTAACTATTCTCACCCACTTCAGCTCCCAGTTAATTTTTACAATTATTCATTTATTTATCCCACACGCTGTTCACAATCAGTGCCATCCTCAGTCTGCCCACACTTGCCTTCTGTCCCCAGTATTACTTCTGTGCTTCCAGTGTCCTCCACCTTTAAAACTTGTTTTCAGCCCTCGAGCATCTGGTGTCAGGACTGCTCTTCCTTTCCCTGGCCACAGCTCATCTCAGGTTCCCCTCTGCACTCTGTAAGATTATCACAGTCTTTTTCTGTATGTCTAACAAAAAAGTCAAGCCAGTCAAACAAAACTGATATCCTTCCACAGTGCTCAAGTCTATTTCCCCACTGGTGGAATGGACTGATCTCCTTGCAAGTGTGTGATATAATAAGGACATTTCCAACTTCAATTAATAGAAAATAATGATGATTTTCAGAAAATCTAAGTAAAAGTTTAATATTTTCCAAGCTCATAAAAAACAACCTCAAACTTTTTTTTCAATTTTCATTATGAGGAATACAAATCCTTTTGGCTGAAGTAGGAAGATGTTGAGATGATTACTTTGAGGATCAGCTGGCTGCAGTCAGAGAGGCAAGATGTATAGGCAGAGGCCATAGACTGCTATTAAACCAGTAATTATAGCTGCAAAATAGCAGACAAACTTTCATTGCTCTCAGATTTTAAGTGAGAAAAGTGATCTTCCCAACTCAATAAGAGATTAATAATAACTGCTCTGGTCTTGACTTGACCATTTGAGAAAAAATAGGAGGACAAAAACTTGTGGGCAAAGATGGGTAAGGGATTTTCAAGCAAAGTGAATAAGAATTTTGAACACTGTATGACAGAGACAAATACATAATCATTCATGAGAACTGTGGTATTATTTAATTTAAAAAAAACAAACAAACAAACCCAGAACACCAAATTATGTCATTGTGCATTTTAATTTTCTCCAGAAAGAGATTGGAGAGAAAGATTGTGGTGAGGGAAGGTAACCAAAACAAATCTATTTTAAGAAAGCGAGAGAAACTAATATCCCTGTGTCCACTAGAGCTCTCTCATATCCCAGATTTGTCAGGTGTATTTAATTCCTGACAATGAACATAAATGTATCTCAGATAGGGCAAGGTTAAGAGAGGAAAGATTGCTGAATATTTGTTTTTGCAAGATTTTTTCTTTTTTTTTTTTTACAAGAATTTTACATCTTTTACAAAAATAGTCTTTGAAAATCACAATACGGAAGCCTAAGTAGTATTTGTATCCAGCAACTAAGGAATCCAAATTCTTTCTGAGCATAGGTCTGGATCTGTCACTATATCCACTTTGGAAAACTAGCCTGGGTGGGTAGCTGACCCCTGCCATTTTATGGCTCACTGGCTCTTTGACAGCTACTTCTGGGTGGCTGTAGGTTATGACACAAATGTTTCTTCAGTAACCATTTACCTGCTCCCTTGTGCATTTCCTTTCCCTAATGTCTCCCTGGCTCCACATGAAGGACTGGAAAGTCAGCCTGTGTGAGTTTGTAAAATCATGGGGCAAAGGGAAGTGACTGACTAACAAAAGATCCCAGACAACTTCTAATTCAGCTCCTTCTGTAAGGGTCACATACATGGAGTTTGTTTCCAGAACTTCTTTAAAAGAAGAGAAAGCCCCAAGATGCTCATGTTGCCTATCTCATCTTTCTTCCTGGATTTTGCATGCAAATACAATGCTGAGTGGGGGAAAAAAAAGTTAGAACCTTTAATTCTTATTAGGCTTTTCAGTGCAAACTAAAAAGTAATTTGTCATGCTCAGCGGCTTTGCTCTGTTTAATCAGAATCAGATGAAACCTTTGTTGAGAGGTTTCTGCAGAAACATTGTGAAATGTATTCACTGACAATTTGCGAAAAAATTTCTGCATTTCAAAAATTAAGGAAGCCAGGAAGATTCATTTATTACTTCATTCTATGTTTCCCATAAAAGCTAATGTAGAAATTCTCAAAAATATATTCCATATAAATTATATGTTATTAATTTTTACAACTGTAGGAGCTGGTTTGACACATCAGAAAGGGATCCTGACCTGAATAGGTATCTCTGAATTGCTTATGGGTGAGATTTGCTGGTTCTAAAAGCTGTGCAGTGGTCCGAAACATGATATTTGATTTAGCATTTTTCCCCAAACAAATTCAAATAATGTTACATTATGGAAAAGAAACTGAGCAACATCTGCTTTAAAAGGCTTTGTGCACTGCTTTGCTAAAGAAAACTCACATAACAGACGCAGGCCCCCAATCCACAGCCCTCTGTCTCAAGACCATCGCCCAGATTCATGTGCTGCACCAGTGATCTCAGCTGGACTTTGCACAGCTTTAGCATCTCTAGGAAGATGCATTTACAGAAAAGGGGTTAATTTTAAAACCACTGATAATTTGCCATTTTTCTTTACTTGGCCCCTAACATACGCTTTCTGCTATTTTGTTTGTAGAACTAATAATTTATATTGTCACCAAATTACATCTGGCAAGGAGTAGGTATCTTATTTTT